>JBBBDQ010000505.1:1145000-1420000 GCA_037127315.1 Ascarosepion bandense | reverse complement strand
AAGGATTTAAAAAATGTCAGTTTGTCTGCTTTATTTATATAACGTATCCGTTCAAGGGACTGTCACTCCACAACTTCCATTTCTTTTTATCTCTACGCTGCTTTCTGCCCTTACATACCTTCCCTGTCCCTGTTTTTCTATCTATTTATATCGTTTGGTAAATTAATCTTTTGCTTTTGCCTTCATTATGTCATCCGAGTGTTAAATTCACCAAGGCCTTTTTCTTATTTATGTAAACCGGAAATTTAAACTCTTTCTTATTCCAAACTAGCAGCATAGCCCGGCGTTGCTCGGGTGTAATGAAAGCTTTAAAACTAATCCATGGTTCCGGAGCTCAGACTCTTTGGACATTGACACGAAATATTAAAAAACAATAGTTGTTTCCAGTTAAAGCGAAACAGTAGACTGAAAGAAAAATGAATGGATGTAAGTCAAATTTTGATTTCATGGTATCGATATCAATTTTTCTGCACTACTGTAAGAACTGCAACCTTGAAACTTCTGAATATCGTTTCTTATGACTTTGTCTATGAGTGTATCAAATTTGATTAAAATCGGACCACTTCTTCTATAACCCGATTTTTTCCATTATCGATTTTCGATATTTACTGGTAGTACCTCGACACAAAACCCAGCTAAGAACACTCGCAGATGCTTATAGTACACCTGTGTAAATTTTCAAGAAAATCGGTTCAGCCGGTTTAGAGTCTATAGGTAACGGATACACACACACACACACACACACACACACACACACACACACACACACACACACACACACACACACACAAAGTTCCATTTATAAATAATTTTAGATACAAACTTACATTTTATTTCTATTTTACGTGAAACTTCCAAGTTGTTCACATTTTTCTTCTAGGATACTCTCAACATCCCTTTGTAGAACCAAGTCTCAGTTGCCTGAAAATCTTCATTTCTTTAGGAATAAATTGTCGAACATTTTGAGATATACAGGAGGATTAATATTGCGTAACAATTCAGAATTCTTTTCATTGTTTAAATGAAATTTATCTATTTAACACCTGTTCATCTCTGTGCTTTTAATCTTTCCTTACATCTTGTTTAGGTGATAGTCAATCTCATGTAAACTGATGACTATAATGGATATTGGAGAGTTTTCGTCTCAGATGCTCTATGCTTATTTCAGGACATGAACGATTGTGACTTACCGCAGTCTCAAGTTCTTTGCACCTCTAGGCAAAGGCTGTTCCCTTACTGTCCCTGTTCAGTCATCAGTTTACTTGTAGATTACTCTGTATTTTCCTCTACCGAGCTCTGTGAGTGTCAAATTCTCCAAACCCCCTTTTATTATTATTTCTTCTAGAACTTTCAACTGTCTCTGTCTCTTTCTGATATGAACCACATGCGTCTTTTTTTGTTTTTATTTTACTTAAAACGTCCTTCTCGTTCGCATGTTCCTTCTTGCCATTATCGATATTCTTCTACAGAGCTACATTTTTCTTACTTAAATTCTCTTCTTCATCTGCGAGGAAATTGTCCTCCTTTCATTGAATATACAAAGGATAGATATACATATTCCTCACACTTTTATATCGTTTTTTTACTGCATTTTTATTCACATTTTTATTCACATTTTTATTCACATTATCATTACCTTTGTTGTTTTGATATTTTATATTATTCTCATTTCCTATTAGTGTCGGTAATCAATGAGTTTTTTTTTATCCATTTGGCAGTTCGAATTGCCGTGACGGTTATCCAACACAGTAAAACAAAATTAGCAAACTCAGTTTGAATTTTAGTTCAGTTTCCTGAAGTTTCTTTTGTACTAATGACTTTTAGAATAGTAAGAATATACATCCCTGCATTGTTTCAACGTCAAACATCTTAATAAACAATATTTGGAGATTGACATGCTACAAGCGTCTAAGTAATTTACATGCTTCGACCAAAATAACATTACAAAGCTGTTATACCAAAGCCCTATCAATTTAGACGTTTTCCCCACAATTAGGGGATCAATGATCGTGAATATTACTTGGATTAGTTATTTTCATTATTCGAGGTATGATTTAGACGAGCATCTTTACACTTGTTGTGTCAGTATCTGCTTTAGTCTGAGACTTCCCAAGTTATCTTATAGGGGGAGGATAGTGAATATAAGAGTTGGTTAAACTGATGACCCCTATATGGGTTACTGTCATTTAGGGGTCATCAGTTCAATAATTGGATCAATTGGTGAGGAACTGGTTTAACGAGAACGACAAATATTTGATATTAAAGAGATAAAAGAACACAATAAGCGACATAGATCCCATATCAGACAGATAATGGATATCATTATGATGGCCAATGTGTACTTCGTCTAAAACGCAGTATTGATTATAACATCCATAACAGACAAGATAAGAAGACTGGTTCATTTTTTTCTCATTTCACCCCAAGCTATTGCGCATGGGGCTACATAGGGGAAGGTAAGGAGGAGGAGTGGTTAGGTGTAAGAAATATCAGAAGGACGGTGATAGATGGGTAAGGATACCAAGGATGAGGGATGGGCAGATGAGAAGAGTGTTTGAAAGAATGGGAGCGAGTTAGTGTGTTAGGAGGGGTTTATTGACCTTACATTTAAACTCCTGGATATTGTAGCCGTCGGGAAAGCAATCATGTGGAAGGGAATTCCACAGTCAGGAAATGCGAGAAAAGAAACTGTTGGAGTAGAAGTTGCGGCTGCATTTTATCGTTTTCACTGTAAAAGGGTGGGATCTAGTTGCTAATTTAGTTTCTCGTGCAAATTCGTATCTAGGGGGCAGCAGTGATCCAAGTTCATTGGAGCAGAAGCAGTGAAAGTATTTATAGAAGAGACACAGCGAAGCCACTTCGCGCTGGTGGGAGAGAGACTGCAGGCGGTCTGCCAAGTTGGTATCGATCACATTAGAGACCCTCCGCTGTACCTTGTCGAGAAGCCCGAGGAGAATAGCAGGAGCACCCGACCAGATATGGTAGCAGTATTCAATGCACGGGCGGATGGTAGATTTATATATGTGCAAGATAGATTCAAACGAAAATATTTTTGAAACAATTAGAGTATTAAGAAAATTACTCATCCTAAAATCTATCTAACTCTAATCTAAACTTATTTATAAATGGAACTTTGTCTATATGTATGTGTGTGTGTCTCTGTGTGTGTGTTCGTTACCTATAGACGCCGAAACGGCTGAACCGATTTTCTTTAAAACTAACACAGTTGTACTATAAGCGTCTGCGAGTGTTCTTAGGTAGGTTTTGTGCCGAGGTACCCCCAATAAATATCGAAAATCGATAATCGAAAAAATCGGGTTATAGAAGGAGTGGTCCGATTTTAATCAAATTTTATACACTCATAGACAAAGCCATAAGAAACGATATTCAGAAGTTTCAAGGTTGCAGTTCTTACAATAGTGCAGAAAATCGATAATATATATATATATAAAAGGCAAGATGTTTGTGCATGTGTCTGTTTATCTGTCTGTATATCCTTTATACAAATCCACAATTTTTATCCGATTCTCACCAAATTTCACACAAATATTCTTTAGGCTGAGTCTGAGCTCCAGGACCATGGATTAATTTTAAAGCTTTCATTACACCCGAGCAACGCCGGGCTATACTGCTAGTGTAAAATAAAAAATGATCTAAATTAGGAAGTATTTTTCAAATTTAACGTATTCACCCTCGTAGTCTTCCTAGTATTTTTTGACACTATATTTATGCCACTGATATTTTTTTTACTATTGATTCTAAAACTGCGCCTCCTAGGTAAAAAGGTGAGAACAGGTGTAAATCAAGAATGGAGCGCGCATCTGAATATTTACAATGGCAAATGGGACGTTTCATTTGTAATTGTAGAGTTCATAATAAGACTTCTTTCACAAGACGGTGTGACAGATTTTAAACCTCATCAAGCATAAAGACTGACTGTTTAACAGCTCCAAACAACGTGTGACAACAATCTTCCATTTTAGGACTGATCTGACCGTGGCAATGATGAAAGCACAACAGAAGAAACTAGGTAGATCTTGAAGATAGAATCATTTTCATATGAATTTCACAGGCGTGAAGGTGAGACCAAATAGACTTTCAGAGGAAGGAGCCTCATTCAGATTGAAACTATTCATGGTAACTGTGGTTGAGACCATTACTTAAAAGTCGAATATTTTCTAGAGCCCTATATCTCCCAGTGGAGCAAAAGCCATCGACGAGGGAGACATCCGTGCTTCTGTAACATGTCTTTTTTACAGGTATAGGCGACGACCAGGGTTTAGTAGTGAGTTTTCAAAGTCCTGCTGCAACTGCTCCTTTCAACCTGAAATGATAAAAATGGGTCAGTCATCTCATCAGATGAATAATAATAACATAATCCAAACTTCAAGAGCCTACAATAAATTTAAATGTCTCTACAAAAAAAGTCCGCAAACTTATTGAAGGCGCCTTATAGACTGGTAGCCAACCAAGCTTATAGAACTCAATCACTTCTGCTATTTAACCCATATCTAGAGAAGATGGATTAATATCTTTCCCAAGGCTATTTGTTCGCAAGTGAATGCATCGAATTCAACTGGAATTCGAACTCAGTTCTCCGATTTCTCAATTCGAGCCGATATCCACGGCACCACAAAATTAAGCTCATATCGACTTAAACCTATCGGAACAAACCTATTACTGCTATTTAGAAAAAACAAAAGATACATCTCAAATTGTCAAACATGAACAGAAATTAACACTTAACGACAAAACATTCTTGAAAATGGTTAAAAGAAATGGTTGAAAGCGCTTCGGACAATAGACACGACGACAATTTTTAAACATTCCCACCCAACACTTAAAAAATGTAAGAATATTAGAAAAACTAAATAAAAAAATCAAATTTTTCTTGTCTGTCATGATTACCGAAACAACTTAAAAAGAAAGGTATATATATATATATATATATATATATATATATATATATATATATATATATGGGATTAATTCAATGATGTTGGGTGATCATTTCGATATGAAAATCCCCACGGGGGATAACACATCACCTCAGCAACAAAAAAATCCTTTCAGAAACTGGAGAAAAATCAGTCAAATTTTCCTTTTTAAATAGATTTGCAAAGAAATTAAAAAAAAGAAAAAGAAAAGGAAAAGAAAAAGAAAAAGAAAAAGATGAAAAAAATAAAATCAAATAAACAAGAAAAGAAAAATTGGCATCGTCTGGGTTCGCAACAAAGAAAAGAGAATTGTAACGTAAATATATATATATATGCCTTTCGTAACGTAAATATATATATATATATATATATATATATATATACTACTGGGTATAATTATTAGGCTATCCCAGTTTTTTAAAAGAAATAATGTATTTCATACTATTTTAAGTGGACAATTCTAAATGAAACTGGAATGGTTCTTTTGTTATTATTACTTTGCAAAATTTTACAAGGCCAACAAGCAAAGATGAACTCGTCCGAATCACTTTAAATTTTCTTTATTCTTTCATTGATGAAACTGCAATATAGGTAATTATTAAATATTTATAAATTCATTTGATGTACATGTTATTGTACAATATGAACAAAAGAACCATTCTACCATTTTATTTACAATTATTCACTTGGCAATAAATACTAAAAAATAGTATGAAATACACCTTTTTTTTTAATACACTGGGGTTACATTTCAATTATAGCCGGTAGTATATATATATATATATATATATATATATATATATATATTTCTAAACATATACTGGTAAATATAAAAATATAAGAGACAATGAATGTCTATTATGTTTAATCATGAGCCGTTCTAAACATCGTATTTTGGCTTTAATTTCAGTTGAAAATAAAGACAAAATTTCTCCAACATTTTGATAATTTTTTAAGTTGTTTCTAAGCTTTCGGCTCACATGAACCACCTTCAGAGAGGTTACAAGGACGTTAACACAAAAAACATCCACCATCAGCGACAATGTTATCTTGTGTTAACATAAAACTTCACTAAGCAACTTCAACAGTTACCAAAAATAGCAAACGCAGTTCGTAAATTTGTAATGCGGTTCTATGACGTCACACTGCATGAGAGCTCGAAATGATAACAGAACCATATATTTAAATGCAATGTAATGTGTTATGACCAGATTTAAGCGTGATTTTATTAAGTGTGGGTTGTTTGGATTTAATGTAGATGGCCTCCCTATATCTGAAGGTCGAAATGATAACAGAACCATATATTTAAATGCAATGTAATGTGCCAGATTTAAGCGTGATTTTATTAAGAGTGGTTTGTTTGGATTTAATGTAGATGGCCCCCAATATCTGAAGGTCTTTTTACTGTGTGTATGAGTGAGGATTATTGTATTGTTGACTAAAATATGCCTGAGTCAACAAAAAAAATTATCCAAATTTTGGAGAGTCTTTGTCTTTATTTTCACCTGAAATTAAAGCCACAATACGATGTTTAGAACGGCTCATAATTAAACATAATAGACATTCATTGTCTCTTCTATTTAACAGTATATGCCTAGAAAATTATCTGCTGCCTTGATACACTATATATATATATATATATATATATATATATATATATGTAATATATATATATATATATGTAATATATATATATGTAATATATATATATATATATATGTAATATATATATGTATATGTAATATATATATATATATGTATATATATATATATATATATATATATATATATATATATATATATGTAATATATATATATATATATATATATATATACACACACACACTGCTCCAAAAATTAGAGCAACACTTCGAAAACTCATCAGATCTAAACAGGGGAAAAATGATCTTGAATATCTTTCCTGATAATAAGTAGGTGATGTTTTAATAACAAAATGATGCCACATAATTTGATAGAAATGAAAATGATCACCCTATAGAGGGGGGAAATCAAAGGCACCCCAAAAATAGAAGTGAAAAAATGATGCAGTAGTCTGGTCCGTTTTGCCAAAATATCATTTAGAAACACAAAATGATTCTCAGTAGTTTGTGTGGCCCCCCACTTGCTTGTACGCATGCCTGACAACATTGGGGTATGCTCCTAATAAGACGACGGATGGTGTCCTGTAGGATCTCCTCCCAGATATGAACCAGGGCATCTTTGAGCTCCTGGACAGTCTGAGGGGCAACCTGCTGGTACCGGATGGACATAAACATAATGCCCCAGGAGTGTTCTTTTGGGTTTAGGTCAGATGAACCTGGTGTCCAGTCAATGGTATCAATTCCTTCATCCTCCAGGAACTGTCTGCATACTCTAGCCACATGAAGTCGGACATTGTCGTGGACCAGTAGTAACCCTGGTCCCACTGCACCAGCGTAGTTTCTGACAACTGGTCCAAGGATTTCATCCCGATAACTAATAGCAGTCAGTGTGCCATTATCTAGCCTGTAGAGGGCTGTGCGTCCATCCAGGGATATGCCTCCCCAGACCATCACTGACCCACCACCAAACCGGTCATGCTGAATAATGTTGCAGGCAGCATAACGTTCTCCACGATATCTCCAGACATTTTCACGTCTGTCGCATGTGCTCAGATTGAACCTGCTCTCATTGGTTAAGCGCACCGGGCGCCAGTGGCGGGGTTGCCAATTTTGGTGATCTGTGGCAAATGCCAATCGAGCTCTACGGTGTTGTGCAGTGAATACAGGCCTCCCCTACAGGACGTCGGGCTCTCAGGCCACCCTTATGGAACCTGTTTCTGATTGTTTGATCAGAAACAGTTGCCTGCTGGAGTTCATTTTGTAGGGCTCTGGCAGTGCTCATCCTGTTCCTCCTTGCACAAGGGCACAGATACCGATCCTGCTGCTGGTTTAAGGATCTTCTACGGCACTGTCCAGCTCTCCTGGAATAGCTACCTGTCTCCTGGAATCTCCTCCATGCTTTTGAGACTGTGCTGGGAGATACAGCAAACCTTCTTGCAACAGCACGTCTTGATGTGCCATCCTGGAGGAGTTGCACTACTTGTGCAACCTCTGTAGCGTCCAGGTACCGCACCATGCTATCAACAAAGATGTTGATCTAAGACAAATGAAAAACTACAGCAGTAGAAAGTCAGTCAGTAAAATATAAGCCAAAAGAGATGATAAGGGATTAGTAGCATCTGAAACTGATTAACAATCGTCTTTACTACTTAGCTAACCAGATCAACATCCCAAAAGTTTGACTGAGACGTTGCTATACTTTGATTAAAACGTGTTCCTCTAACTTTTTTGAGTTGTATATATATATATATATATATATATATAAGTCACTTGAGTGCCATACGTCATACATACTTGGGCGATCATGTCTACTTTTTTTCGTAACTGACTAGACAGAAGATTTTTTCCGCAGTGAGTTGCCATTTCTTTCTGTGGTAGACTGGTTGCCAACCAGAGCTATATAACGCAACTTGTCCTGCTATTCAACCCATAGCTGGAGGAAGAAGAAATCGATTCATACTTTTTTTAATGGTATTTACGCTTAAGTTAATGCAACAGTTTCAACTAGAATTCGAACTTGGCTCTACCGATTTCTCATTCCGAGCCGATATCCACTGCACCACAACGCTCATTTATCTGGCTACTTTCTATTCTCACATTTTCTCAGGTAAAATATTCATTATTTACGGAATCATTAGCACTTCGCCATTATTGTTTTAGTATTTAGATTTCAGCCAACACGTTCTCCGGCCATCTTGCTCTAATCTGGGATAAAGTATTGCCATTATATAATCCAATATTCAGACTAATCCTTCCTACTTTTGCCACCTTGGCGATTCCAGCGTTTTTCTTTTACCGCCATTTCTTTCTTTCTTTCTTTCTTTCTTTCTTATGGGTTTTCTTTTTCCCATTTCAAGCTTTTATTTATTTATTTAATTATTCTTTCTTTCTTTCTTTCTTTCTTTCTTTCTTTCTTATGGGTTTTCTTTTTCCCATTTCAAGCTTTTATTTATTTATTTAATTATTTTTTCTTTCTTTCTTTCTTTCTTTTTTTCTTTGTTTGTTTGTTTGTTTCTTTCTTTCTTATGGGTTTTCTTTTTCCCGTTTCAAGCTTTTATTTATTTGTTTAATTATTTTTTCTTTCTTTCTTTCTTTCTTTCTTTCTTTCTTTCTTTCTTTCTTTCTTTCTTTCTTTCCACACCAGGAAAATTTGATTATTTTTGGACTTCCTTTTGTTTGCTGAAAATTGTTTGTTATTGAAAAACAATTCTTATCAAGAAGAATTATCTGCTGGTCATTTCTGTGATTATTCATTTCATTGGAAAACCATACATAATCAAAAACTTTCAAACTAAAGTAATGGCGGGGTCAAAAAATAATAAAATATTGTCCGATGCTAACGTCATTATACAAACATTGTTTCGCTGTCCACAAGGGAAGTAACAGGCGCTTGTCTAGTGCTGCATACTTCATTTCAAACTGTCGTTTCTCTATATCTCTCACTCTCTCTCTCTCTCACACACACACACACAAACACACACACGCACACACACACACACACACACACACATCATATCTATCTATCTATCTATCTATCTATCTATCTATCTAATAATTAGAAAAGAGTGAGGAGTACAAACTAGTTAGAAAGGAGCAATAGAAAGCTGAGAATGCAGGTGCGATGACAGATACATAGGTGGAGAGAAAGGGAAGGTTATACAGGGGTGGAGAGAGAGCTAGAGTTCAGTGGTTAGTAGATGAGTATTGACATTGCATTTAAATTTCCTGAGGTTGTAGCCGTCACGAAAGCAAGAATATGGGAGCGAGATCCACAGGCGAGAATTGCGAGAGAAGAAGCTGCAGGAGTAGAATTGTCGTCTGCATTTGGCTAACCTAACTGTGAATGGGTGGGGCCCAGTTGCCAATCTGGTTGCATGAGTAAACACCTGTTGAGGAGGCACCAGTGACTTAAGTTCGTCCGAGCAGAAGCCATGAAAGTATTTATAGAACAGACAAAGGGAGGCCACATTTCGACGGTGGGGAAGTGGCTGCAGTCGAGTCGCCAGATCAGTACCTATCACATTACAGACTCTCCTTTGGAGGCTGTCGAGAACATTGAGGAGAACGGCAGGGGCGCCTGACCATAAATGGCAGCAGTACTCCATGCACGGACGGATGGTTGACTTGTATATATGCATGACGGATTCAGGCGGAAAAAAACATCCTGGATCGGCATAGTGACCCAATCTTCTTAGCAGGAGATTTAGCTATGAAATCAATATAGTGGTTCCATTTGAGGTCTGAGGAGAAGGTAAGGCTGAGGAGGCGTAGTGTGCTGCTCTCAGGGAGAATCGATTGGTCCATGCGGATGGGAGGCAGGAGAGGTTGCCTGTAATGGTTGACAGAAAACAGCTTCGTCTTAGATGAAATTGATAAGAGACTTCTTGTCCCAATTCACCTGTCCGCCACGATAGGTTTCTTACTGGTGCGGGAGTATATTGTGGTGTCGTCTGCGTAGATGCCTACTTGGACACTGATCTCATCTGGGAGGTCGTTGAGGAAAATAAGGAAGAGCGTCGGACCCAGGATAGAGCCCTGTGGGTCACTAGCATTCGTGCTGTAGGATGAAGAGGCATGCCCATTCAAAACGACGTTCATTTTGCGGTTATTTAAAAAAGATTGGATTAGGTCAAGCAGGCGACCGGTTATACCGTAACCCCGTAGCTTGCATAGGAGGCCAGAGTGCCAAACCCTGTCAAAAGCCTTGGAGATGTCCACAGCAACCGCACGAGTCTTGTCAGACTCATCAAGGGCTTGGAGTATGTACTTCATTACGGTTGTTAGCAAGTCGGCCGTGGACCTGGCAAAGCGGAAGCCATATTGCTTGTCAGAAAAGAGTTTGTGGGCAGTAAGATGTTGGACTATTTCAGCATTGATTATGACCTCGAATACTTTCCCGAATATCGGTAGAAGATTGATAGGACGATAGTTGGATGGGTACGAGGGTTCACCACAATTCTTAAATACAGGAACGACTGAGGAGAATTTCCAGCATGCAGGAAAGCAGGAAGTAGAAAGGCAATAGTATAACAGTTTAGAGAGGACAAGGGAAAGTTCAGGAGCACACCTCTTAAGGACTATTACCGGTATTCCATCGTCTCCACTGGCCTTATGGGGGTCGAGTTTTGAGATTACTCGGGATACTACTGTCGGGGTAATATATACGCTGTGCAGTTTGGCCTCAGTTCTAATAGGGAAGTCGGGTGGGTGTACTCCAGATGAGTCAAATGTGGAGTTGGATGAGAATCTGCGGGCAAAGCATTCAGCTTTGTCCACAGATGACGTGAGAACCTCAAATTCATGGATTAAAGAGGTATTGAGGATTTACTATTGTTCAGCACTCGTTTGCAAATCCTCCAATAGTCCTTGGAGCCGAACTTGCGCTCAGCTATGCGCTGTCGCATTCTCTCAGCAAACAACCGTTTGGCGTCATTTAGGGTTCTCTTGCACTCATTGCGAGCAGACGTGAACAGGCGCCTATTGTGATCAGATGACTGTCTCCGGAATAGACGGAAGTAATGGTTCCTGTGGACAATGGCGGCTGAGCAGGCAGGAGAGAACCACGGAGAGTAATGAAGTTTTAGGCAATACTTCCTGGTATGTATGAAGGCATCAATGCCAGCTTTCACCCATGATGAGACCTCAGAGGCACAGTCATCAGCTGATAGATCGAACACTTTTCCCCAAGGGACGTCGCAGAGGAAATCGCGAAAGGCATCCCAGTCAGCTTTTTGGTATAGGTAGGAGGTCCTATAGGTAGGGGGCTCCTGAGGGGAGTGAGAGTGGAAAGAAATAATGAGAGAGACTACAGCGTGGTCGGAGTTGCCGAGAGGGCAAAGCTGCGATACTTGACAGGCGTCAGGTGCAGAGGTGGAACATATATCTAGTAGTGAGGAATGACCCGAGGGAGTGCTTGGGAAGCGAGTGGGGAAGTCCACCACTTGCGTAAGGGATTGGAAATTAGCGAAGTTCATGGCGTGAATGCCCGCTGGATCAGTAACAGCGTTTTCAAGCCACCACTCAGAGTGATGGGAGTTCAGGTCTCCGAATACAAATATGTGGGCGAATGGGTGATAGGAAACAGCCTTATCTATGTCGTCAGCAATGCTATCTAGTAGGGAGCAGTCAGGAGAGGAGGGAGAACGGTAAAGAAATAATAGGTAACAAACCGAACTGAGGAGAGACAGGCGGAGACATATGTATTGGAGGTCAGTAGATTCGAGTGAAGTCACCCTAGCTATGGGGAGGTGTTCGCTGACGTAGACACCCAGCCCATGCATGTGGACAGTGGAATCCTTCCTTAAGAGGGGAAGATAACCAGGGATGGAGAGCTCAGAGGAGGGAATATCTGAGTTGAGGTTAGTTAAGCAGAGTGCAAGGATGTCCGGGGACTTTTCATGCAGGGATGCTTCTACACTAGGAAAGTTAGTACGAATGCCCCGGATATTAGTGAAAGAAATGTTAATGGGTTTAGGTGGTTTGATTTTAACTGGTTTAGGGTCATTCCTGATTTGTTTCGTCATGTTTTTGTTTATAGAAAGGGACCTAGAGTAGAGGATACAGGCGGTCATTATCCACGATCTGTGCGGGAGGGAACTGGCTAGGGCTGCAACAAGGTATAGCCTCAGGGTTGCCCACCGAAAGCGCTTGCAGGGACACCTATCTATGCGCGACATGGCACTACAATATATATATATCTATATCTATATCTATATATATATATATATATATATATATATATATATATATATATATATTAGGACCTTGAATAAGGTTTCGCTGTTTTCCAACAGATGGCGTTTCCAGAACTGCGTGGGTGTTGTCTCAGATGGTAGCATATCAACAAGAAATTACTATAAGCAAGCTTGAAATTTAGTGAATGCTATTTTGCCGAATTGTAAACGTCTTTGTTTTTAATAGCGTTAAACATGTTGGAATTCCTACCAAAGAAAGTGTGCTTGCGGGAAAATTTACTGCACTATTTTATTCAAAAGAAACCTGTAGCTGAAGCACACAGAAATTTTGTGTCGACTTACGGACACTATGCTCTTTTGGAAACAACATGCAGAGATTTGCTTAGATGCTTCAAAAATAATGATTTTGATGTTGAAGTTAAAGAAAGCTCAGGCGTACCGAAGAAGTTTGAAGACGAAGAATTGAAGGCATGACTTCATGATGACTCATGTCAGACGCAAGCTGAGTCGGTCACACAACAAATTCAAAACATTTAAAAGCGTTAGGAATTATTCAAAAGCAAGGATATTAGGTGCTATACGAATTGAAGCCGAGAGACGTCGAACGGCGTCTTGTCACGTGTGAACAACTACTTCAACGACAGAATTGCAAAGGCTTTTTGCATTGTATCGTGACATGGCCTGTTTTGTAGTGTATTTTCAGCTTGCTCGTGGGTTTTCATATCACGGATGAAATGGGAACGGTTTTTGCAGGCTATCAGATGTAATCTGAACTGGTAAGCTATTTCCAGTGTAGTACTGATTATAATTTGGATAAGATCTAAATCTAAACTTATTTATAAATGGAACTTTATCTGTGTGTGTGTCTGTGTGTGTGTCCGTTACCTATAGACTCCGAAACGGCTGAACCGATTTTCTTGAACATTTACACAGTTGTATTATAAGCCTCTGCGAGTGTTCTTAGCTAGTTTTTGTGTCGAAGTACCCCCGATAATATTGAAAATCGATAATCGAAAAAATCGGGTTTTAGAAGGAGTAGTCCGATTTTAATCAAATTTGATACACTCATACAAAGACATAAGAAACGATATTCAGAAATTTCAAGGTTTCAGTTCTTACAATAGTGCAGAAAAATTGATATCGATACCAGGAAATCAAAATTTGACTTACATCCATTCATTTTTCTTTCAGTCTACGGTTTCACTTTAACTGGAAACAACTGTTGCTTTTTAGTCTTTCGTACCAACGTCCAATGTGCCTGAGCTCCAGGAACCTGGATTAGTTTTAAAGCTTTCATTACAACCGAGCAATGCCGGGCTCTACTGCTGGTATAATAATATAACTATCAAAATGCCTGTATGTTTTTGCGTGTCTGTGCCAGTAAATTTGAGGCCAAAAGAACCCTTTCAAATAAGTTGTGTCAAATTCAGCCAAAGTCTATATGTTTTTATTGCATTTTCTAATTTTCGAATAGAATTTTGCATATTGGATTTGAAATTGTGTATAAATTTTCGAAGTTTATATTTGTTCTATTTTCTATAAATACATTCGATCGTCGCAGTTATTATCAAGAAATAGGTGAATTTGACAAGACTGTCAATATGGATTTTTACAGTGCTGGAATTTGAATCACACCAAAGTAATGTCATTTGTAATTGTTAAAGTCGGCAATACCGCATGTATTAAATATTTATAGACATTATAATTAGTAGGTGCCACTAACAATCTATCTAATCTTATTTATAAATGGAACTTTGTCTCTGTCTGTGTGTATGTGTCTATGTGTGTCCCCGTTACCTATAGATTCCGAAACGGCTGAACCGATTTTCTTGAAAGTTTACACAGTTGTACTCTAAGTGTCTGCGAGTGTTCTTAGCTAGGTTTTGTGTCGAGGTACCCCCGATAAATATCGAAAATCGATAATCGAAACAATCGAGTTATAGAAGGAGTGGTCCGATTTTAATCAAATTTGATACACTCATAGACAAAGACATAAGAAACGATATTCAGAAGTTTCAAGGTTGCAGTTCTTACAATAGTGCAGAAAATCGATAATACTGAAATTGCACGACGAGACCTTTGGGATCTAATCACAACGTGGGACAGTGGTCCCTTGTTGCAAAAGACGTCCTGTAACCCAGCTTTTGTGGCGACGTCATCGGACAGGATCGCTGCGACCGTGTGACTGTGTCACCACTGAGATCGTCCCTACAAGCGACTGCGACCAGACCAACCGTACGACCGGGTGGCAGTGTCACGACCGTCGGCGAGGACGAGCGTCACATTAGACAGACGGCCAGCCAGGCAGAGGCGTTACATCTTGTGCCGTTTCGACCAGGACCTGGCTTGGAAGTGTCAGCCGCACTGCAAGGTTACATTATTGGTTGCCGTGACCAAGGATCAACCCTGAGTTACCACCGAGCGAATCGAGGGCCTTGGTAGAGTTCGTCGGAGAAAACACCACCAGGTAAGACACTTTTTGGTTCTCCCTATGGTTTTGATAGCTTGCCAGATTCCCGTGCGTCGATTCCCTTCTCGTTTCTTATTGATTATTGTTGTAATGCGGGGAGGAACAGGGAATGGCAGGGTCGAAGATAGACGATAGAGAATACAGACCGTCTGAGGACTTGCGGAATCTTTGGGCGGAGCCAAGGGTGCCGAGCCCTGGGAGAGAGAGAATGTTAGAGATCTGTTTGTCGGCCGTAGATAAGAGTCAACCAGCCTACAGGCCGGCTGGAAGAAAGACGGTACGCGTGGAAAATGAATGGGAAGAGGAGGATGAGACACCCCTCTCCCAACTCCGAGGAAAATGGAGGATTGAAAGAGTATTGGACTACCATTCGACAAAGAATGAAGAGGTCCAGAGTCCACAGTCGAAACCGTCTGGCCGATTGTTGAAAGAACAATCGGCGGTAGCACTGGCCAAAGAAAGCCAGGGGATGTGGGTCCTGCGAGAGTCACGAACAACCGGAAAGCAATTATCCCCATGGAGGCATTGGGGGTGGAGGCTCCACTGGGAGAATAGAAGTCAGAGGGGTCCTCGTAGTGGTCCCAATGAGAGACCGCTGCTGCCAGCACCCATGTTTGGGTGGGCAGAGAGACAGAGAGAGAACGGAGAGAGAGTGTTTGACTGCCATTTGATGAGTAATAGGAGAGAAAAGTGGGTCCACGTACAAACAATAGTGGGGAGCTGATGCCACCAGCCCCTATGTTTGGAGAGACAGTATAGGAGAGATAGAGCCTAAAAGGAAAGGATCCCTAATTCTGTTGTGGGGGTCGGATGTGACGTGGTTGCTAAATTAGATATAGAGTGGAGAATGGCGAAGAATATTAGCTGAGGTTGCTAATGAGAGAAATAATATTGGCAGAGGATGCTAATGATCACTGGGAAATACTGGCAGAGGATGCCAATGAATAGGAGAGATAATCGCTTGATATACTGGCAGAGGATGCCAATGAGAGAAATAAAATGGGATGGGACAGCAACCCGTTGCGGTAGACCCGATGGCAGAATAGCTAAGGAAACTAGGTACGTCTGGTTAAATAGGACCTGCGGGACGAAAAGGGCACGTCCTGGTGAGGCGAAATCCCAGGTCAGCGGAGAAGAACAGTGTCCGAGAAGGACAAATAATAAGAAAAAAAAAAAAAGAGAAGGAAAAAGATACCTCTACACACACACACACACACACACACACACACACACACACACACACGCCATATTTTCTTTTGTTCTGTTTCGGGTAGACAGTAGAGACATTTTGTTGAACTTTTTAGTTGAAATTTGGCTTTGAATAAAATGTAGACAAAACCGAGAATGAAAAGAAAAAGAGAATATTTTTTTCCGTCAGTGGAGATTTTTTTTTTAATGAATATGTTATTGAAATTGCATGTTTAGCTTTGAATAAAATTTGGCTTTGAATAAAATGTAGACAGGACCGAGAATGAAAAAAAAAAAAAAGAGAATATTTTTTTCTGTCAGCAGAGAAGTTTTTTTTTTGTCAATGAAGAGTTATTGAAATTGTTTGGCTTTGAATAAAATTTAGACGAGTCCAAGAACGAAGGAAAAAAAGGAAGAGAAAACAAAAAATAAGAACTTTTTTTTCAATGGCCTGCAGAGACTTTTTCATATTTGCATGGTTAGATAAATAAAGCAAAGATGCAGAATGAAACAAGGACGAAAAATGAACTTTTCCAATTGAAGAGACTTTAAATTTTGTAAAAGACTTTTTCCATATGAAAAAAAAAAAAATGAAAAGAGAAAAAGAGGATCTTGTAAAGTTGTGTGTTGAGATAGTGTCTCGGGTTTTTTTTGTGTCGTTTTAAAGCTTAAAACGACAGAGACAGGTATGTGAGGGATGTGACACTATCTCTCGCGGTGATGCTTTCGCTTCTCCCGCGGGGATGCTTTCCTTTGGTTGGTTTAAAACAACGGAGAGAGAAATTGAAATTGGTGATATTATTAATGTTTTATTGCGTCACGCGATGTGAGCTTAGAAAAAAAAAAATTTTTAGTAACATCAAGTGCTTCTAAAAACACGGGAGCATAAAATAAATTATTTTAGATAAATATACATTTCTCGCCTTTCATGATTTACGCCTCTTTTCATGTTCAATGTAGATTTCTCTGAGATTTGAAGTGTATTCTGCTAATCTGAAAACGCGTAGACAAAACAAGTGTCAGAGTGATTTGATAAGGTCACCCAGATGCCAAGGCCACTGTTGAATACACCAGTCCGAAATAACCCGACCTGAATTCAGTTCGGTGTGACTTGGCATGATCTCATTGGTCGAGCTAAGACATCCGCAAATCGAAGAGGCGGAGACCGATTTTCATTGGTCGATGACTGTGAGCCGCCGGATCCCCAGAGAGGATCGAAAGTGGTTATAAAAATAGATGCTAGACACGAAAAGCACAGTTGGGAAGCAGTTTTTTTCAGAGTCTGTGGAAGTTTTTCGAGCTGAGTGACAGTTTTTGAGTTAGAGCTGCTATCAGTCAAAATGTAGCGGCTGGG
This sequence comes from Ascarosepion bandense, assembly GCA_037127315.1. Classification (NCBI taxonomy): domain Eukaryota; kingdom Metazoa; phylum Mollusca; class Cephalopoda; order Sepiida; family Sepiidae; genus Ascarosepion; species Ascarosepion bandense. The sequence continues at coordinate 1,402,256 of JBBBDQ010000505.1, read as the reverse complement.
GGAAAAAATGGCCCAGCCGGGGAGCCATGACCCACCGCTGGTCGCCTATCGTAGAACTTATGGCTAAAGAGTTAATTTCAAATGAAGCCAGCCGCAAATTAACTCAAAGAAGTTAATTTGGAATAATGCGCCATCGACATGAAATCCGAAAGAACGTTATTGTTATGTTTTTTTATCACGGGAAAATCGAAAATTCTGAATCTTCGTTCGTTCAACCTCGGCAAACTCCGTTAAACTCCGATAAGGACCCAAAAGAACTTTGCTGTTTTAGAAGTTACATAGGAAAACTGAGAATCCTGATTATAGAGAATTAATGAAAAGACTTTTAATGAAATACAAGAGACTTTGGCGAATATTTGAAGAGATCTGTTTATTTCAACGCTAACGAAACTTAGACATTTTACTTGAAAATTAGAAGCTTTGATGCTTATGGCGAACTTTATCTTTCCGTTGTAAAAATCATTTTCGACGATTGTATATCATTTTCGACAACTGTATTCGTGGGAAAAGACAGGCATTGTTTTTTCTTTATATAAAGACATTCTACGTAGCTCTCCAGGCGTGTTCGACTTGGTTCATTTATTTTATTAATTTTTTTTTTGGTACCGTGTTTATTTTTTTTTCAACCCACAAGTGTACACCAGTGTCCGGACTGGCTAAAAGGGACGACTATTGAAATTGCACGACGAGACTTCTGGGATCTAATCACAACGTCATCAAGAACGAGCGTCACATTAGATAGACGGGCAGCCAGGCTGAGGCGTCACATGGGAGTGCCAGCCGGTGCAAAGTGTTACATATATATATATATATATATATATATATATATATATATATATAAAAGGCAAGATGTTTGTGTGTGTCTGCTTATCTGTCTGTATGTCCTTTATACAAATCCACAATTTTTATCCGATTCTCACCAAACTTCACACAAATATTCTTTAGGCTAAGTCTGAGCTCCAGGACCATGGATTAGATTTAAAGCTTTCATTACACCCGAGCAAGGCCAGGCTATACTGCTAGTATTTTATAAACACAACTGTTTCTTGTAGGTATATATATTGGATTTAATGTGGTCGTTTCTTTGGTATTATAATGACTAAGTATATCGTAATTATAGCATAAAGTATTATCTAGTACATAGTATTTTTGTATTATTTACTTATATTCTATGTTAAAGAATATTAATCCTATTTTTTAAATCATTTTATCTAAGCAAGGTGAGATCGCAACTGGTGCCAGGGAGGTTACAGTAAGAAAAGATTGATGCAGGAGGTATTGAAGAAAGGAAAAAAAAGTGGGGGGGGGGGTTTCAACTGACAATTCATTTAAATTTATGGAGATTGTAGTCATCAGGGATGCAAGTAAACTGAATAGAGTTCCATAGTCGGGAAGTGAGAGAAAAGAAACTGTTGAAGTAGAAATGTCGGTTGCATTAAACTGTTTCAATGGGAGTCGTGCAATATACTGCAGATACTTCTTTGGATTTGTTGTGAACCTGGAGATGTATAGCAAGAATACCAGATCAGATATAGCAACAATATTCAATTCCATTAAAAATATAATTCGCCAGAACACATAATTTAGCGATCTCGCTATAAACAAAAACAAAAAGACTTCGGTTTATCATTTACAATAAAAAAATATCTAACTTAATTAATACCTGGAAGCCGGCCAAATGCCTCATAAGTAAAAAAAATAATACTTTTCATTATTTATCATGCCACCTGGAAGATAACATCTGCAATATCAACAAGAAGAAAATTAAATTATTACATTGTTTACGGACGCACCACACATTCCCACACGTTGACTTGTTCCTTATGGACACTTAGATTAAATCGAGCGCATATCGATCGTCATATCATAATACAAACGCTAAAACTCTGAACATCAACCAAATATCGGCACAAAAGAGCACTTAGTACAAAGAATGACCTAAAATATTATATAGACATATCACCATGCAGTGTGGGTATAGAAGAATCCAAAGGAACATCCTCTACATATAGTGGTAGGATAACTCTCTAAGAGAGCTCTAAACATATATGCATATAAATACATATAGAGCAAATATAAGAAAAATTAACGCAAACACGTTATTTCATGGCAAATCGGAAGTTTGGGCCTATTTAAAGCGAACCATCATCAGCTTCCGTCTTTATTTTACAAAGGATTTTATACAATTTTTTTGTGTAAAATCCTTTGTAAATTAAAGACGGAAGCTGATGATGGTTCGCTTTAAATAGGCCCAAACTTCCGATTTGCCATGAAATAAGGTGTTTGCCTTAAATTTTCTTATATATATATATATATATATATTTATATATATATATATATATATAATACCCTACCGGCCATATTTATTAGGCCACACTAGTTTTTATTTTTAAAGAAATTATGTATTTCATACTATTTTTAAGTGGATAATTCTAAATGAAAATAGAAAGGTTCTTTTTTTATTATTACTTTGCAAAATATTATGAAAAAAGATGAACTCGTCTGAATCACCCTAAATTTTCTTCATTCTTTCATTAATGAAACTGCAATGTAAGTAATTATTAAATATTTATAAATTCATTTAATGCACATGTTATTGTGCAGTATTTTTATTTATAAATATTCACTTGGCAATAAATGCTAAAAAATAGTGTGAAATGCAACATTATTTTTAAACACTGTAGTGACCTAATAATTATGGCCGGCAGTGTATATATATATGCAAACATACATACATAAATACATACATACATAGAGGCATAGATTAATAAATATACATATGACGAGGTGTACATATGCATAGAATTATTCAGGTCTTAGTAAAACAGAGCTCAATGTACGAACAGAGCTGTATTAAATATATAACTAGCAGTATAGCCCGGTGTTGCTCGGGTGTAATGGAAGCTTTGAAACGAATCCATGGTTCTGGAGCTCAGACTCTTTGGACGTTGGCACGAAAAACTAAAAAGCAATAATTTTTCCAGTTAAAGCGAAACCGTAGACTGAAAAAAAATTAATGGATGTAAGTCAAATTTTGATTTCCTGGTATCGATATCAAATAAGTTTTTTTGGGTCGTAAACTAGAATTTTGTGTTGACATATGAAAAACATAAACATGTAGGTAATATCAGACAGATTTTGGTCAACAATACGGTGATCCTTACTCATACACATAGTAAGAGGAACCTGCAGATATTGGAGGCCATGTACATCAAATGAAAACAACCAACACTCAATAAAATCAACTTTAAAACAGGAAATAACATATTACATTGCATTTGACTAGATGGTTTTGTTGTCATTTCGCGCTATCCCGCGGTGTGACGTCATAAAACCACATCGCAAACTTAAGAACTGCGTTTATTATTTTTGGTAACTATTGCCGTTGCCAAGCGGAGTTTTATGTCAACACAAAATAAAATCGTCGGTGATGGTGGATTTTATAATATTTCAGTTTAAACTACCTCTCTGAAGATGGCTCATGTGAGCCGAAAGCTTAGAAGAAAACCAATAAATAATTATCCAAATGTTGGAGAATTTTTGTCTTTATTTTCAACTGAAATTAAAGCAAAAATACGACGTTTAGAACGGCTCATGATTAAACATAATAGACATTCATTGTCGCTTATATTTAATAGCATATGTCTAGAAAAAAAAAAAAATATATATATATATATATATATATATATATATATAATTAAATTTGTTTTTTATTTAAATTTAATTTAATTTACTTAGCGACATGGAAATTTCTGTTTCGAGATTTAAAGCTTTTTATAACTTTGGTGGAAATTATTTACCTTTGAATGTAGAAAACAAAGAATAATATGGAGGGGGAAGACAAAAGTTTGATCATATGGATGTGTTTACTTTAACTAATCAGAATGAAGGTCGACTTTGAAAATTTAAAATATATGTTAGATGTTAAGCGATATGCGGTATTCATACGTCCATGCAGGTTCGGATCCTGCTGCATGACACATTTTCGTAACAAATAAATAATCAGGCCGGTAGAAATAAATATGTAATACTGTTTGATTATAAAAAGAATATCTACTTAAATACGAGCATCGATAAAAAATAATGTTCAAACAAATCATTTCAAATTGTTAGTTGTTTAAAGACCATTTCGTTACTCTTCGTTAATTTCCGTAATATATACAGCAGAACCTCGTTTATCGCGGTGTTACGATGAAAGACCTCCTACCGCGATGTACGACACTCTATTTATCCTATTATTTACGTTTATTTTAAACATTTATAAACATTGTTATCAAACTGCCCGTGTATTGTAAACTTATTAATTACATAAATAAATAAATATATAGAAAATAAAAATAAATAACCATAAATCAGTGCATTCACAATTGAAGATACTGAAATTGAATTTGATGATGATAATGATGATGATGATGCTGTGCAATAATTAGTTCAATGAATGGTCCTGGGTATGAAGGTAAAGTGCATCCGGCAGCAAGGCCTCTGATTAGGAGGTTGTGAAGAGCAAGGCGCCACCTCTTAATTGCTGTTGTTCCCAGGTCCAACCTGATCAGGGTGGTAGCACCTGTTATGCTCCCAACTATGGGCAAATAGTTAACTCCCAGACTGGGTTCAAAACACTATGAAAGTATAAAAATATACTTTTTTTTAGAAATATATACATAAAAATAGAATTTTATAGAAAACAAATTTTTGAAGGGAAGAAAAATTATTACCATAACACATTTCTAAATGGGGAAATATTATTGATATAATACATTTTTGAAGGAAAAATTATTACAAGCAATACATTTTTAATACAAAACTAAAGACATTTTCAGTTTTCTAAAATAAAAAAAAAATTAAAAATGTTTCATTAAAATCTGACTAAATCAACCTTCACACTATAACCGAACATTTAATAAATAACTTAAAACTCCACCTTTTTAGGATTAAATAAACCATAAATGTTGATATACCATTAAACAAAACTCAAAACTCAAACTGGCAATGAGGGTGATGATATTTACTGAGTTTAGTTGTTGTTAGACATGATACTGTTGGAAATAAAGAAGAAAGTACTAGAATGCTATGTGATTTCAGTTCTTCAATACGGCAGTGAATGCTGGACAATATCGTAGAAAATGAGGAAAAAACTTGAAGCAGCGGAAATGTGATTCTACAGAAGGATGATGCTGCGGATATCGTGGACCGAGCATGCGAGCAACGACGAGGAAAGAATGGCAACGAAAAGAAAATTAATAGTGAGCATCAGGAAGAGACAACTGAAGTTCCTGGGACAAGCAATGAGGAAGAAGGGCTTGGAGAATCTGATACTGACAGGCCAGATAGAAGGAAAAAGAGACAGAGAAAGGCAGCAGATAACATATTTGAAGGACCTAATCAGGTGGATGACGGAACGGAGGTTGCGAGGTGTAACAGGAGAAAATATACTAAGAGCCATCAGGGATAAGGAGACGTGGAGAACCATGATCGCCTACGCCCTGAAAGGACAGCGTACATAGAAAAAGAAGACTGTTGGTTCCATCTTGTCCTTTTTTTTAAATAGCGCTGGGATTTGATTTACTCTAAAGTGATACTGTGTGTAATGGTTAAGAAGAAATTGAGCTAATCGAAAAAGATTGTACACACCCACATTTATCGGAACTGGTTGGACTCTCCTTTCAAGTAAAACATAGTAAACCGATGATTAATTGTTTAAATAAAGGGATCTGGAGTGTGCCCTGAAAAAAACACTTTGAACAACATTTGAAATAATGTCTTCAATAATGTCCCTACTTCATTACAGGTCCTCAGGTGACAAGCTGGTTGAAACGTAGTAAATATAACAAAAGCTCCCGAATAATTCGTTAACCAATAACGATGCTTTATCTAAGAACCTCTGACTATTGCTCATCGGTTATTATTTCAGAGTCTAATTTCTTGATATCATGATGCAAACACTTTGTTTTGAAACACTTTCAGCAAGTTTTCGCCTTCTCTAAAATAATGGCACTTCACATTAACACCGGTTCCATTTTCACAAATTGATCATATATCAAAATTCCCCGTATTTGAATTACAATCTTGAGCTTATTTTCTTTGTTTAGAATTTAAAACAATGAATTTTATCATATATTCTTTATCATCTGATTGGCATCAGGGGGAGAATTTAGTTTTTCAGTTTTATTGAAATAAGCGCTAATATTTAGGGGCCTACTCTTTGGCTACAGGATCTGTGTAATACATGAAGAGACCATAATTTGAGATTATATCTTAGTTAAAGAGACCATATTTTAAATATTTATTTTCGACTCAAGGTGTTTAATACATAAATATTTTGGATACCTCAAATTTCTAATCTATTATTCATTATCTTGCCTGATGTTTTATCAAAATAACCTGCAAAAATATCGACAGTTAAAGTAACTCTTGCATTCCTATTATTTAAAATAATCTCCTTATTTATTTATTTATTTTGAGAATTGTTAGGATTATGATATTTTTCTGACCGTTTTCCTTATCTTACCGATCAATCCCAGTACTTCATGGTCTTGCTCTACCAAATTATCTCAATGAAAATTTTAATATATCAAAAGCCTGTAAAAAAACAAAAACAAAAACAATTAGAGCAGCTTATTAGCCAGAAGGATGCTAAATTCGGGGGAGACAATCCACTCAACTAAGTGCCACGCTTTGCTTGCGCGATGATGTCTTGAAAGAGTCATGACTGAGTGGGCAGAAGATTTTCCCGTAGTAGATTACCATGACGTTTTGTAGTAGACGTGTTGCCAACCCAATAGAACCTAAGCGGTCCTACTATTTAACTCATAGCAAGAGGGAAAAGACAGATTAATAACTTTCCCAAGGATATTTGCGCGTCAGTGAGTGCAACGAACTCAACTGGAATTCGAACTTGGCATTTCGATTTCTCGGTTCAGGCCGATATCTACTGCACCACAATCCACATCCTAAGGAGGAGAAGATCATTTCGGAAGATGTAGCGGCATAAAAAGACATATTTAAACAGTTTCTGTATACAAATATTTAAGTATTGACTTTGAAATTCACTTAAAAAGATATGAACTTTGTTTCAACAAAAACATTTAAATATTAAAAGCTTTTATAATGATAAGGAGATTAGTGAAATATCTATTAAATAAAATTGTGAATTTTCTTTTTTTACAGAAAGCAAAACAACAAATGTGCAATTATGTAGGGCATCTGCGTTTTAAAATAATACTTCTTTCATTTACATTTTTTTTCTGAGAACATTTAAAATTTATTTTTTCCGGATGTGATCACTTTTTAAAAGAGAAAACATTTTGTTTATTCAACAGCCCCATCAACAATATTCATTCAGGAATTTAGTGTGTTTTCTCCGTCATAATACATATTTACTTCATTATACATATTTAATTCATAATACATATTTACTTCATTATACATATTTAATTCATAATACATATTTAATTCATAATATATATTTACATCATTATACATATTTAATTCATAATACATATTTAATTCATTATATATATATACTTCATTATACATATTTAATTCATAATACATATTTAATTCATAATACATATTTAATTCATAATACATATTTACTTCATTATACATATTTAATTCATAATTCATATTTACTTCATTATACATATTTATTTCATAATACATATTTAATTCATTATATATATTTACTTCATTATACATATTTATTTCATTATACATATTTACTTCATTATACATATTTTCTTCATTATACATATTTAATTCATAATACACGTTTAATTCATAATACATATTTACTTCAATATGCATATTTAATTCATAATACATATTTAATTAATAATAAATATCTAATTCATAACACATATATACTTCATTATACATATTTACTTCACAGACTGAAAATGCTATTTCTCTTATTTCTCATTATTGTCTAAAAATTAATAAGGCTACAGCCAAAATCTAGTTTACCATACAGTCGTTTACAAATTTATATTGCTGCATTTAAGCAGGCTTAAGATCTTTTTTATATACATTACAAGTTATTTCCTGTTAAAATAATTTTTCATGTGATTACAAATGTAAAATGTTCCTATTGGTCGTGATCCGTTGCTTGTAAAATGCAAGAATCTAAATCTAAACTTATTTATAAATGGAAATTTGTGCTTGTCTGTCTGTGTGTCCGTTACATATAGACTCCGAAAAGGCTGAACCGATTTTCTTGAAATTTTACACAGTTGTACTATAAGTGTCTGCGAGTGTTCTTAGCTCGGTTTTGTGTCGAGGTACCCCCGATAAATATCGAAAATCAATAATCGAAAAAATCGGGTTATAGAAGGAGTGGTCCGATTTTAATTAAATTTGATACACTCATAAACAAAGACATAAGAAACGATATTCAGAAGTTTCAAGGTAGCAGTTCTTACAATAGTGCAGAAAATCGATAATGTATATATAAAAGGCAAGATGCTTGTGTGTGTGTGTCTGTTTATCTGCCTGTATGTTTGTATTTTTTCAGCCCTTTTATTTTAGTTTTTGCTTCGGGTTTGGCTCTAAGTAGGTATAATTGTAGTTCTTAGTCTCAGCCATGATACCATTTACTCAGAGGACTTATTTAGCCTTCAAAATTCAGTTTACGACGAAAAAAATCTTATTTGATATCGATAGCAGGAAACCAAAATTTTAATTACATCCATTCATGTTTCTTTCAGTCTACGGTTTCGCTTTAACTGGAATTAACTATTGCTTTTTAGTCTTTCGTGCCAACGTTCAAAAAGTCTTAGCTCCAGGACCATGGATTAAGTTTAAAGCTTTTATTACACCCGAGCAACACCGGGCTATACTGCTAGTTTCTAAATAAATAAGAACGGAACTAAGATTTATAGCGATATACGAGTGGATTCTGAAAAGCTCAGATAGACCAAGAATGGACTAGAATTATCTGCTTTGATCAGATATTGAGAAGGGGGTCATAATGGGGAATTTGTGATTTCGCTTTGCATTAGGAAAAAATGATATAAGCTTGCAGAGACATTAGCAAGAAAATGCTGTAATTACCAACGGTGGCTATTCATGAGTGTATATATTAATTCATACATTAGCTGGTCCCATGCTCTTTTCTTGCTCATTAACTTTATTATAGCAGCCCCTTTCTAACTGAATTATTTCCTTATTACCTATCCGTCTAATATACTCTGACCTGTTCTGCCCAGGTAAGGGGACTATTATTAAATTTTGGCTTTATATCAGAGCTTCATCTCCTAGACTGGTTGCTCACGTTGAAACACCTGTTCTTACACGATACCGTGTTTAAGCTACATTGAGCATGGCCAATAGCTAGACAAATTTGGAATACCAGGTGTTGTAAGAACAGATCTGTTGGTAATCAAATGAATAATAGCTTTGAATAGTTAATCAGAGAACCGAGTTTCAATTCCGTTATTTTCATTTATATGGAAATACCTTTTGGAAAGTTATGAATCCACTTCTTCTACCCCAGTCATGGGTTAATTAGTAAAACTTGTATCACTAAACAACTTGTAATAGGTTGATAAGCTGTAAAATAAGAATCAATATAGATGGTTTGCAAACAATTACATAGAGTCACGCACGGAGGTAACATGCAAGTGCATTAAGCAAATATTTTACATAATACCGTGTAATTATTAAAAGTAAAAAAAGTGTAATATTGTTTATTTATTGTTATGATGAAACACACCTTTTCCTCAGATAATGGACTCTCCCTCCTATATTAATAAGAGTTAACAGGAAGATAACTAGAGATGTTCCTTGGAAGATCTTAGGAGTTCTTATAATTTCTGGAGAGTTCTTTATAGTTCTATTGGTGTTCAGTAGAACTATTAGTTAGTTCCAGTTTGGACATAATTGGACTAAGGCAGTTGATATTAGTCGACAGTTAGCCAAATACTAAGGAGTCAGCTTACAGTGAAACATTACCAAGTTCCTAACATTTTGGGTGCGTTAAGTCGATTAGCAACCGACATAGCACTATTATGACCTTCAGAGCGAAAACTACTCCACAACATTTATAATTCTTTCGTTTTCCTCAACATTATTTGAATTAACCGGAAAATATTTTTTTCAGTTGAGTTTTATGGATTTCTAGCTGAATCCTTCATCTACAATTTTTTATCCTTGCATATAATTGACAGATTTGCTGAAATTGTTGGTTAATAGAAGTAAAATAACTGGAAAAATGAACGCATGTAGCTAACAATGCAATAAAAGACCTTAAAAATGTGCACAAAAAGTGTTAGATTTACGCATGAAAACATGTAAAAAAACGATTTATGTGCCGTTGACCTTGACCTAAGAAGAGAGTTCATCTGATCATAAATATAGACATATACACAGAAAAATGAAGAAGAGGAACATGAAGATGGTTGTTGGCTCGCTAATCAACTATGAAAATTTCTAAGGTATTATTTTTTTGCCAAAAAATGTCAAATAATTCAGACATACCAAAGAAAGATACTTAGCTTACCCATACTTTAGGGTATTATCGTGCATGCATGCACACACATACACACACACACACAAACAAACACACACATACACACACACAGACACACATGTATATATATATATATATATATATATATATATATATATAGGGAGTTGACAAAATATTGGAAACACCTGATACCATAATAAGAAAATTTGATCAAGCTATCAAAAATGTGTCTATTTTTATGTTTGTTGTTTTAATATAAGTAGGCTGTCATTTTTGCTGCTAAAAATGTTGTTTGTTTACAGATATTATTTAAATATGTTTATTTAAATCAACATTCAGGACTATCTGAGAGATCAAATGCCGTATTACATATAAAAATGCATCAAATCATACTGTTAAATTTGTAGCTGAATTACACAAGGAATGTTCTAATGAAATAGATCATTATATCTGGCCACTACAGTACCCAGATTTCAACATCGTTGAACATCTATGGATCATTTTAGAAAAAAAAAATAAGGTTTCGATATCCTCCACCATCATCAATGAAAGAATTAGAGAGTGTTTTAGTTGAAGAATGGAAAAAGATTTATCTAGAAACAATTCAAATTTTGTACAAGTCGAGCCTAAGCAGGATTCATGTTGTAATTGCAGACAAAGGTCGTACTTCATATTAAAATGAATTTGCTTGAAATTTCAAGGTGTTTCCATTATTCTGCACACCCTCCGTAATTGTGTGTGTGTGTGTGTGTGTGTGTATAGAAAATATGTATGTGAAATTTAAACATGCTTCGCCCGCAGATTCTCATCCAACTTCACATTTGACTCATCTGGAGTACACCCACCCGACTTCCCTATTAGAACTGAGGCCAGACTGCACGACGTATATACTACCCCGACAGTAGTATCCCGAGTAATCTCAAAACTCGACCCCCATAAGGCGTGTGGAGACGATGGAATCCCGGTGATAGTCCTTAAGAGGTGTGCTCCTGAACTTTCCCCTGTCCTCTCTAAACTACTTAACTACTGCCTTTCTGCTTCCTGCTTTCCTGCATGATGGAAGTTCTCTTCAGTCGTTCCTGTATTTAAGAATTGTGGTGAATCCTTGGACCCATCCAACTATCGTCCTATCAGTCTTCTACCGATATTCGGGAAAGTATTCGAGGCCATAATCAATGCTGAAATAGTCCAACATTTTACTGCCCACAAACTCTTCTCTGACAAGCAATACGGCTTCCACTTTGCCAGGTCCAAGGCCGACTTGCTAACAACCGTAACGGAGTACATACTCCAGGCCTTTGATGAGTCTGACGAGGATCGCGCGGTTGCTCTGGACATCTCCAAGGCTTTTGACAGGGTTTGGCACTCTGGCCTCCTATGCAAGCTACGGGGTTACGGCATTACCGGTCGCCTGCTTGACCTAATCCAATCTTTATTAAATAACCGCAAAATGAAGGTCGTTTTGAATGGGCATGCCTCTTCATCCTACAGCACGAATGCTGGTGTCCCACAGGGCTCTATCCTGGGCCCGACGATCTTTCTTATTTTCCTCAACGACCGCCCAGATGAGATCAGTTCCCAAGTAGGCGTCTACGCAGACGACACAACAATATACTCCCGCACCAGTAAGAAACCAATCGTGGCGGACAGACATAATCTCGCTGCTGGCACTGAACGGGATCTACACTCTGTGGTGAATTCGGGCAAGAAGTGGCTTGTCAACTTTAATGCGTCAAAGACCAAGCTGTTTTCTGTCAACCATCACAGGCAACCTCTCCTGCCTCCCATCCGCATGGACCAAGCGATTCTCCCTGAGAGCAACACACTACGCCTCCTCGTCCTTACCCTCTCCTCAGACCTCAAATGGAACCACTATATTGATTTCATAGCTAAATCTACTGCTAAGAAGGTTGGGTTACTATGCCGATCAAGGATGTTTTTTTTCCGCCTGAATCCATCCTGCATATATACAAGTCAACCATCCGTCCGTGCATGGAGTACTGCTGCCATTTATGGTCAGGCGCCCCTGCCGTACTCCTCAGTGTTCTCGACAGGCTCCAAAGTAGAGTCTGTAATGTGATAGGTACTGATCTGGCGGTTCGACTGCAGACACTTCCCCACCGAAGAAATGTTACCTCCCTTTGTCTGTTCTATAAATACTTTCATGGCTAATGCTCCGACGAACTTAAGTCACTGGTGCCTCCTCAACAGGTGTTTACTCGTGCAACCAGACTGGCAACTGGGTCCCACCCATTCACAGTCAGGTTAGTCAAATGCAGACGACAATTCTACTCCTGCAGCTTCTTCTCTCTCACTTCCCGCCTGTGGGACTTTCTCCCATATTATTGCTTTCCTGACGGCTACAACCTCCAGAAATTTAAATGCAATGTCAATACTCATCTATTAACCACTGGACTCTAGCTCCCCCCCATATCCTTCCCTTTCTCTCCACGTATGTAACTGTCATCGCACCTGCATTCTCAGCTTTCTATTGCTCCTTTCTAACTTGTTTGTATTCCTCACTCTTTTCTAATTAACCTTTTTACAGTTATGTAGCCCCCTGCACATCAGTGGTATTTCCGCCTTGCTCGGGACGAAATGTTTAAAAACAAAACACACAGTGTCCCTCAAAATGTTACTCACTCATGTGTTTTTGACATGCAGACAAGATTAAGGTATAATAACGTACAAAGAATATTAGCGGTTTAAATTAAATATTAAATGCTATTTAATGGATGTTTATAAATATATTTAAAATAACGATAAAGCCAAAAAGTGTCTACATCATTGTTGTTTTTTTTATGATTGTGTATTTTATGTGTGCGCATGCCCGTGTGAATGAAATAGTAAGGGTACTCATAGATTGAAATCTGTTTTCTACGTAATTTTCTATTCAGGTGAAAACTGTGGCGTACAGGTTATTACTGCTCTAAAATAAAGTAAAGATTTTTAAAAAATCATCCAATATATATATATATATATATATATATATATATATATATATATATTTATAATATTTCTGTAACTACAGAATTTAATTAAAGAAATAAAAGTGTGCAGCTTGATGTTACACATTGTAAATGATATTAAAAATCGAAGCAACCTGTTTCGCTCCCGCTCTTCAGGCCTCTAAGGGAGATTTTAATCAGAATTAAAATAATAAAAAAAATGTGTCATGAAAATGAGGGGGAAGAAAAAGATTTGTGAATGCAAGGAGCTAGAGGCTAATAATATCGAGCCCCAGCAACTCACGCTGTTTGCACAGTTCAGGCTTTCGAGACCCGATATATAAATCCCCCAGAACCTTGAAATTGAATGATGAGTGAGATCGAGACACAGCAATGAGGCCTGCACTTATATATATATATATATATATATATATATATATATATATATTAATGCAGGTTTCATTGAATAATATAGACAAGTTTTGTCTATTAATTTTGTGTAGGATCCGTTCATACCGTCTGATATACTTGATGGTGATGTCGTTAAAAGACAACAAAAAATCACAGTATTTGTTGAATTTTTTATCAGGTCTAAGCTTTCGGCTCACATAAGCCATTATCAAAGAGTAAATAATAACACACAGTAAACATAGAACATTTAAGCTATTAACAATAAAGATAATTGAATTGAAAATATAAGTCCATCCCTACCGTGGCGGATGGCCGAAGACAGTGACAAAATAGTGGTGTTGTGGTTCCTGGTCTGATTACAGACATTTGAGTACGTTGTTGGAAATATCGAAATTGATTGTATTCAAACCAGGTTTAAACTGTTTAATGTAGAGTGCTTCGAGGATTTTTTGTTTCTGCTTATTATTTTCTTGTTTGAGTATGTACGTGTTATCAACAAGCGTTTTTCTCACCATCAAGTATATCAGACGGTATGAACGGATCCTACACAAAATTAATATATATATATATATATATATATTTGGGCAGCGACCTTTTATTCAAACATCTTTCATTAGATGCAACCGACAAGGAAGATTTAATTAACGTTTTATTGAGTTTTTTCCACCACCTTAACTTATTTACGTTTTATAAGAGTTAAAGAATACAACATATTGTCCATAATTTTTATTTTCTCGAGCGATTTTGGTTACTTCTTGTCATGAGACTGATATTTACCAACATCACTGACTCTTCCAGTACTATATTACTATGTGAATGGTAGTATTATGGTAGCAGCGCCACTCGTGCTTCTACTGACACTGTCAGCTCCCTGCCTTCGGGTAGAGGGCGCTCTCTGCTTCCGAGCAGAGACCATTAACCCAGTCGTGGTTCCGCCGAAGGGTAGAAGCACGACTGGGCAAAAAGACAGACATTTTTTGGCTGGGCCATATAGCCCGGAAATCCCAGTCATAAACTGACCATGTGTTTCATGTTGCCCTTACTGGGAGGGACAGCTAAATAATGTAGCACCAGTAGTGCTTCTCTTGACACAGTCTTCGGGTAGAGGGCACTCTCTGCTTCCGAGCAGAGAGCATTAACCCAGTCGTGGTTCCGCTGAAGGGTAGAAGTACGACTGGGGAAAAATAGACACGTATGTTTTGGCCGGGCTATATAACCCGGAAAACCCACTTATAACTGACCATGTGTCACATATTGCCCTTAGTGGGAGGGGCAACTAAATATAGTAGCACCAGTAGTGCTACTATTGACACTGTCAGCACTCTGACTTCGAGGAGAGGCCGCTCTCTGCTTCCGAGCAGAGAGCAATAACCCAGTCGTGGTTCCGCCGAAGGGTAGAGTCACGACAGACATTTTTTGGCCGGGCTATATGGCCCGGAAGACCCACATATAACTGACCTTGTGTCACATGCTGCCTTAAGTGGGAAGGCCAACTAAATACTGTAACACCAGTAGTGCTACCTTTGTCAATGTCAGCTCTCTGCTTTCGTGCGGTGAGCGCTCTCTGCCCGAAGGCAAAGTGCATTAACCCAGTCGTGACTCCGCCGAAGAGTAGAGTCACGACTGGGGAATAACAGACAGATATTTTTGGCCGGGCTATATGGCCCGGAAGACCCACATACAACTGACCTTGTGTCACATGTTGCCTTAAGTGGAAGGGCCAACTGAATATTGTAGCACCAGTAGTGCGCAGCCGCGTACGACTCCCAATATCCGGCACCATTTCATAGTAAGCTCCGCTTACTCTTACATTATTCTTTGTAACCTTTCTGGTTAATATATCTTTCTTTACCTCTAACCCGTGTTCCGTGTTTTCCTTCCGTGGCCCCAACTTTGGGTCCACATCACTTCTGTAGCCATTATCGAAGATATTTTTGTCCTTTTAGTTATTGTTGTGGGGTTCTCCCTTTTCATAAAGATGGACTACTGTTATGGAAGCGAGACGAGAGAATCCCGTCCAGTACGGGAGAATTCCGCTAGTAGTGCATAGTAGTTCTGTGCTCCACTCATCGAGAAGATTATTACGCAGTATCCGTCAGCTTCCGACGAGGACATACTCAATAAACCACGAATTCAATTGCAGAGACTTGTACATATACTTTTTACCTAACCCGTATTCCTGGACGACTAATGTCCTAACCCGTATTCCTGGACGACTAATGTCCTAACCCGTATTCCTGGACGACTAATGTCCTAACCCGTATTACTGGACTACTAATGTCCTAACCCGTATTCCTGGACTACTAATGTCCTAACCCGTATTCCTGGACGTCTAATGTCCTAACCCGTATTCCTGGACGACTAATGTCCTAACCCGTATTCCTGGACTACTAATGTCCTAACCCGTATTCCTGGACTACTAATGTCCTAACCCGTATTCCTGGACGACTAATGACCTAACCCGTATTCCTGGACGACTAATGTCCTAACCCGTATTCCTGGACTACTAATGTCCTAACCCGTATTCCTGGACTACTAATGTCCTAACCCGTATTCCTGGACGACTAATGTCCTAACCCGTATTCCTGGACTACTAATGTCCTAACCCGTATTCCTGGACGACTAATGTCCTAACCCGTATTCCTGGACTACTAATGTCCTAACTCGTATTCCTGGACTACTAATGTCCTAACCCGTATTCCTGGACTACTAATGTCCTAACCCGTATTCCTGGACGACTAATGTCCTAACCCGTATTCCTGGACGACTAATGTCCTAACCCGTATTCCTGGACTACTAATGTCCTAACCCGTATTCCTGGACGACTAATGTCCTAACCCGTATTCCTGGACGACTAATGTCCTAACGCGTATTCCTGGACTACTAATGTCCTAACCCGTATTCCTGGACGACTAATGTCCTAACCCGTATTCCTGGACTACTAATGTCCTAACCCGTATTCCTGGACTACTAATGTCCTAACCCGTATTCCTGGACTACTAATCCAACTTCCAGTCTGTAGTCTTACGTTAATACACTTATTTTCTATCTCAATTTCTGGACGTTGTTCATTTATTTGTGCGGGTCCCATTCCCGGTATCCATAACAGTGTGGTTTTGAAGATGAGTGTAATTTCCAGTAGTCATGTGTCCCGCCCAGCTGAAATTAGCGTGATTATCATTTCTGTTTTTCTTTAAAACGCTATTTCTACTACTAAACGAGATAAGATTAATGCGAGGAGAAAGATATTTGATGCAGAAGTCCTCTCGAAAAGAAGATTCTACGACAATGTTTGAAAATATTTTTTTATGTTATCGTCAAGATCTTTCCTTTTGGGTTTTTGTAAATTATAGCTTAATAAATGTTATTACAGAATGTCAACAAGAAACAAGAGGTTGCATGTTGTGGAACAATTAGAAACAGAAATACTGCTGTCATATCTGGTCGGGTGCTCCTGCTATCCACCTAGGTGTCCTTGACAAAATCCAACGAAGAATCTGTAATGTGATCGATCCCGACTTGGCAGCTAGGAAACAGTCGCTTTCTCACCGACGCAGTGTGGCTTCCCTGTGTCTCTTCTACAAATACTTTCACGGCTTCTGCTCTCATGAACTTAGCTTACTGTTACCCCCTATATATGAATTTCCTCGAGCCACAAGATTAGCAACTAGGTCCCATCCTTTTACTGTGAAACCAATAAATTGTTAACGCAAATTCCACTCCAGCAGCTTCTTTTCTCGCGCTTCCCGCCAGTGAATGCCCTTCGGCATACTTGCTTTCCCGACAGTTACAATCTCCAAGAATTTAAATGTAAAGTCAATAGTCATCTCCTGTCTCACTAACTTACATCCTCTCTCTCATGCTTTTTTCTTCGTCCACCCGACTCTCATCAGTATTCTCTTACTCCTAATCTCTTCCTGACACCCCCTGCAACTTCTAACTCCTTCTCATAACATTCCTTTTATGTAACCCCCCCTGCACAACAATGGCAGTAAAATGCCTTGTTTGGGGCGACACGATTAAAAAAAATGAGCAAAAATGAAAAGAGTAAACAAGAGGACAATAGGTAGCAATTGATATTATATTTAAATTTTTACAGAACAATGTAAATTGAAATACATGGAGCCGGAAAAGAATTCTATCAGCGAGAAGTGTAAGCAAGGAAACTGTTAGCATAAAACTAACTGCAACATCTAGCAAGCTCAACTGTAAATTGATGAAATTTTGACTCCAGTCTAGTAAAGCGCTTAAATTAAAAAAAAAAAGAACAAAAGCTAGGTACCAGAGGGAAAAGCTCATCTGAACAATTACCCTGAAGTAGTTATAGAAAAGACACAGAAAGGCAACCTTACG
The DNA here is from genome assembly GCA_037127315.1 of Ascarosepion bandense. NCBI lineage: Eukaryota > Metazoa > Mollusca > Cephalopoda > Sepiida > Sepiidae > Ascarosepion > Ascarosepion bandense. The sequence continues at coordinate 1,384,076 of JBBBDQ010000505.1, read as the reverse complement.
GCGATGAGAAAGTGACTGAAGCCGAGCTATCATATCAGGACCAACAATATTACTGATTCTTCTTTGGATTTTATCAAGGATCTGAAGGAAAACAACAACGATATAAGACAATATGAGGCAACAATATTCTAAGCATGGGCAAATCGGAGGCTTCTGAAGATTATTTCAAATAATTAAAACTGACGACCTAGCAAACGTCTTCATTATATGTCTATATTTTTTAGATGAAGTAGTGTTAACACTATTTAAATTATTATGACTATTGTCCTCATCTTAGTTGCCATTTTGTTGTAGATTCTAGTTAAGAAACCACACAAAATAATAAGTAACAAAAGCAGATACATATAAGTTATATTTAACAAAAATATACAAACTGGAACACGGGTTAGTCAATTCAGGAATATTAGGAATACTGTTAGTAGGAATCAATATATACATTCTTGTAGTGAAGAAATAAGTCCGGGTAATGAGCCTATATTCTTACTGACTGTTATGTTGCATGTACAGAATTATTGTGCAATAAATACAAACAATGGAATTGTAGTAAATTGGTATATTACCAGGAAGAGTAGTATTTACAAAAGAGGTCGTTAGTAGAATACAGGAACAAGGGTTTAGTAGAACGTATTGTCGTGAGACATAAGAGTCTGACCAATAGCACATCCGGTTCACTACCGGAAGTACTCGACTGACTTGTTACTTGACTGACTTCCGTGGTCTTCCCGAGGTATCATCACTACTACTTTATGTAGTGCTTGGAACAGTCCATTATTGTAGACAAAGGTGGAGAGCGCCCCAACACTGACCAACTAGCAGCAGTACAACTACTAAACTTAACTCAACAACTCTGACAACCACTATATTTAGTTGTCCCTCCCACTAAGGGCAACATGTGACACATGGTCAGTTATGAGTGGGATTTCCGGGCTATATGGCCCGGCCAAAAAATACCTGTCTATTTTTCCCCAGTCGTGCTTCTATCCCTATGCGGAATCACGACTGGGTTATTGCTCTCTACTCGGAAGCAGAGAGCGCCCTCCACCCGAAGGCAGAGTGCTGACAGTGAGAGATGTAGTCGCAGCGAGCTGGCAACCACTACTGTTCTCTGTATAGGCAGGATTATATGTACACATCAGACGAGTCAATCCTTATGTGTACAAAGGAGTGATTCCCAACACATTTGTACGATGTTTCAGCCGTTGTACATTCCGTCCTTCTTCAGGTGCTAGGAATTTCGAACTGAACTCTTTTTTAAGATCACCGGGGTATATCATCCTCATTCCATCTGCGATGCCACTTCAGGTAGCATTGCACATAGCCCCGTGGATATAGACATTGGTTAGTTCCAGTGATTTCACTTAAAGAGTTGTGAGTTCAATACCAGGCTATAGCTGTAGTGAACAAGTAACAGAAAGTCGAGTCAGAGAAAGATAACTCAGGGCTATCAAAAGAGGCTTCACACAAAGAATGAAAATGATATACACCAGTGATCGTAATAAAGAGTTCGGTTCGAAATTCCTAGCACTTGAAGAATGCCAGAACCTACAACGGCTGAAATGACATACAAATGGCAACCAAGATGAGGACAATAATATAAATAGTGAACAAATGTCTTTGAAAATGGCCGAAAGTCCTTAGATGTGGGAAGATATATTTACAAAGGCGTACAGGAAAACAAGAAAAATTATTAGAAAGATTGAAAATGTAAAATGAAAAATAATCAACACCTAACTGGCGTTCGTTTTTACTCAAACGTGTATATATATTAACAGCTAACACTAACGATCAATTTTGAGATGCTGATGACTGCAATGATAACAATCTTTCTTTATCTTAAAGATTATGTTGACAGTAGAAGTTTCGAGATTGTATGGCCAGTCTTTGGAAATCAAAGAATATGTGCAGATCATCTTTAAGAAGTTCATACCGTTTTAGTTTGGGCTGAACTGGTTCAGTCAGTCACACAATTTTATTTTCTTATTTTACATTAAATCTAACTCTGTTTGGTATTCTGCCTTTTTCATTAAGCTATTTTGGTGATCAGATGCGACTTTTTTTTTAATTTGGCTACATTCTCAAAGACAAAAGCAAACTGACCTTTAAAATAATTTTCTTTTTATTAGTAGCCTTAGTTTATTAAAAAAAGAAATCTAAAAAAACTAACAACTAGCGTGATTCAAATTCAGAAAAGACATGCATTAAAAAAAAGACACAATTCTAAATTTTAACATTCATCTGCCATAGTACAATTTTGTTACTCTCACATCATGCAAAATAAACAAAAATTAATCTTAAAAGTCTGGTTAACTTTTCGATAGCCGACAGTATTAAGTTTATTGATTAAAATGTCAATGGGGCAAAATTTTAAAAAAACAGAATTTTATGCAATTTATCGATTTATATGAGAACCAGCATGAAGTTACTATTTTAACATTTTTAGAAATTAAAAATTCTCACGCAATGCCCGAATGAATATATATATATATATATATATATATATATATATATATATATATATATTGATGCATTTTTCATTAAATAATATAGACAAGTTTTGTCGATTTGTTTTATGTAAATTTTTTCATATCGTCTGATAAGCTTAATAGCATTATCGCTAAAAAAGGAAAGGAAATCACAATATTGATACATGTTTTTATTTAATCCTTTCTGAGCTTTCGGCTTACATCATCCATTATGAAAGATAAAAAATAGTGTTTGTTGTAACGAGCAGTTCGCGGACGAGCGATAGTAGTAGTCGTCTATTTTGTTTGTGTGGAGGATTGGCGAACACGTGCGTGCACGCTGGAAGCGAAAATCGCACTAGAGCTTGTGGCGTCTCACATGACCACACAAGAGTGGGGGCCAGAAGCATTAAGTATGGAAAGTCATTGGGATAACCAATCGCTTCTGTTATCTATTATAGTCATTTGAGAATGTGTGTGGGAATTTCGTAGTTTATTTTGTTCAGGTTATGTTTCAACTGTTTTATGTATATGGCTTCGAACATTTTTAGTTTTTGTTTATATATAAACGAAATCTTAGGATACAAGTCAGAGTCGATATTCGTGTATTTACTGAATAATTCGACTTTGTTAAAATATGAAATCTTCAGTGGTTGATAGGTATGTCACTTCAGATCCAATGACGGCTTCTACCCGTTATATAGGAGTCGCAGTTTCGAATCCTGCCGGATGATAGAAAAGAAAAGTTCTCGAACATTGAGACCGGTGGATATATTTAAATTTAGTGCTTGATTATAGAAAAACAGACTATCCGCCCAAATTTGAGTATCTATTAAAAGTAATATTAAAACATATAAACTTAAGAAAATAATACCATTTTGTAACTTTCTATAGGATTTCGTTTATATATATATATATATATATATATATATATATATATATATATGTGTGTGTGTGTGTGTGTGTGTGTGTGTGTGTGTTCCATCGAACAATCAGTTTAATGAGCCACATAACAAAACTCAACATCCGGATTTTGTTGAACAGTGAGCGCAGCAGAATCGGCAGAGGACAAGAACAATGTGGCTTCATCAAAGATACCGAAACGAGCATTGCAATATTCATACTCAGAATGCTTTCTGAAAGAACAATAGAAATGCAGAAGGACCTTCATCTGTGCTTTATAGATTACGCAGAGGCATTTGACAAAGTACGCCATAAAGACTTGTTCAAGATGCTCCGCAACCTCGACGCTTTCGGAAATGACATAAATCAAGAACCTATATTTGCTTGCGTACGGATAGCAAATGAATTCAATAGATATACAAAAATAGAAAGGAGCTTAAAAAAGGATGTGTTTTATTCAACGGATTTATTCAACTTATATAGCAAAGCATTTCTGAGAGAAATAAAATCCTCTCCAGGATTCGTCATGGACGGACACAATCCCAACAATGTAATGTATACTGAAGACACGGTGCAGATAGCAGACACAGAAAAAAAGCTAGGTGCAAAGGAATGTGAGCTCCGTCGAACAATCAGTTTAATGGACCACATAACAAAATGTATATATATATAAATATATATATATATATAATGTTGAGTTGTGATGATGATTGGGTCAAGATTGTTGCTTTTCCAGTGGTTTATTGATAAAAAGATGTTTTGGCATGGGCGATTTTTGTCCTAAAGTGATCGATATCGCGATAGATGTGATCTTTGTCACTTAACTGAGCAGATTCATGACGACTTCAAAGTTTTGTGAATACACCACTATAATGTCCTCACTCCAAAGGCATGAAATGTGATTTTATTAAGTGTGGGTTGTTTGGATTTCATGTAATTTAATTTAGCAAAGTCTTATGTCAACGCAAGATAAAATCGTCTTTGATGGTGGATGTTTTCATGTTAACGTCCTTGTAACCTCTCTGAAGATAGAGAACCAACTTAATAAAAATTCTCCTGAAATTAAAGCCAAAATACGATGTTTAGAACAGCTCATGATTAAATATAATAGATGTTCATTGTCTGTTATACTTAACAATATATATATATATATATATATATATATATATATATATGTATATATATGCGAACTTGGCTCCTCGATTTCTCGTTCCGAGAAATCAACTGCACCACAAGGCACATCCATCAAGAACGATTACTGGCATTCCCAAACAGTCACCTATCTAAATGCGGGCTAGGCTCAACGTTGCTTAATTTCGAATTCCGGTTGAATTCACAGTAGTCACTTACTCGCTAATACACTTTAGTGGCGACCTGTTGAGGGATAATTTTAAAAAACAATGTCAGTGACTATCTAAGCGCTTTTGGGGCGCTTTCAGGACACAGTGAAAACAATAATATCACTGTTGGCCATCCACTGCATCCCTAACTATCTCTGGTAAAGCCTGGCTTATGTCGTGCCACCGGACCCAAATAGAATGGTAAGAGAGTAAGAGAGAGTGAGGATGCGCAACTCTCTCTCAATTAAAACCAATTAAAGCGAAAGTCATGACGTTTACTAGAAGTCGTGGTTTTCATCGCCTGCGAGGGACGAACATCATTATATATATATATATAATTCATTGAAAATATGATTCGTGGTACAAAATTTCATTCCGGCTAAAAATAGACAAAATTGTTTATTACCACCCATGCTGATAAAAATTTTAAAAAATGAAATTAAAAAACGGGTGAGTTAACGGGTTTTGAACCTCGTTCAACAGAGCCAAATCGATGTGAATAAAGAAATAATTATCGTTTTAAGAAAATAGACGAGATGTAGACAGAAAAATGTTCTTAAGTGGAAATCAGTTGAATATGTGCTCTTTCTGTTTACACACAGAAACACACACACACACACACACACACACATATATATATATATATATATACACATACAGTAAGTCAAACAGTTGAGTGCCATACGTGATACCCATTTGGGTGATCCTGTCTCTTTCGAGACAGGACTGACTGGGCAGAATATTTTCCCACAGTAGGGTGCCATTAATTTCTGCGGTAGACTGGTTGCCAGCCAAGGTTATAGAACCAAATTTGTTCTGTTATTTAACCCATAACTAAAGGAAAGAGATGAATTAATACCTTTCCCAAGGGTATTTGCACGTATGTGAATACAATGGTCCAAATGTAGATGGACATTAAATAATAGCATTTATTTTGAAATTACATATACAGTTATATTTACTAATACAATTATTACATTTACAATTAAATATATATCCAGGGTGATTCAAAAATAGATGGACAGTAAATGATAATATTTATTTTGAGATTACATATACAATTTTATTTGTTAGCACATTATTACATTGACAATTTAATTTTATTATATACAATTATACAAAAGCGCTTAAATTTTATCAACACAGGTCTACAAACTGTTGTCCATCACAATTTACACAGCTTTGAACTCTACTCATCACTTTTCGACGAACATTTTTGCACAAATCTTTTTACGTATTACTTTTTTCAAAATCCATCTCTTATCTAATTTTTCAAATTATTAACACTTCTTGGTTTTCGACTATAAACTTCGATCTTGAGTACTCACGAACAGAAGAAATTCATTTGGACCAAGTCAGATGAATAAGCTGGCCAGTCAATTGGACCTATTCGGCAAATCTATTTCTCAGGAAATGTTTCATGAAAATACTCACAGACTACTCTTGAAGGGACACCATATTGTTGGAAATAAATATTGTAATAATATAACCAATAAACCAACCCATTCCAACTCCTCGCCACTTACTTTTAGACAACACTGTATACACACACATTCACACACACACTGCTATTCATCTCAGGGTTCTCGACAGGCTCCAAAGAAGAATCTGTAACGTAATTGGTCCAGACCTGGCAGCTCGACTCCAGCCACTTTTTCACCGGCGGGATGTGGCTTGCCTCTGTCTATTTTACAAATATTTTCATGGTTTCTACTCTGATGAGCTTAGCTCAGTGATGCTCCCTCCAAAAGAATTTACTCGAGCAACCAGACTGGCAACAGGGACCCACCCTTTTACAGTTAAATCGACCAAATGCAGCCGCAAGTTCTACTCCAGCAGATTCCTTTCTAGCGTTTCCCTCCTTTGGAACTCCTATCCGTATATTTGCTTCCCTGACAGCTACAATTTCCAAGAATCGAAATGCAATTTCAATTCCCATCACTTATCTACTTGACACCAGTCCTTCACTCGTCCTTTCCCCATCACCCCGTCTATCTTGTTCTTTTCCTTTCTCAATCTACCCTCGCAACTGTCTTCATACTGGTCTTCCCTTCCTTCTCTTGCACTTTCTCCGAGACTCCCTGTAACCTGTTCGTTTTTCTCTTCGCTCCCTTCCTGTTTAAACGTTCACTCTTCTCTTATGTAGCCCCTGTGAACCGGTGGTGCTACGCCTTGCTTGAGGGGAATCTATTATATATATATATATATAGTCATCCGAAGACAGATATGTTTCGCTGTATCACAGCTCATCGGTACGAGTAGACATCCGATTGCTTTTTGCTTTTTAACCTAAGATTGAAACCCGACCGAATTGGCGTCAGTCAGCGATTCTACCTCTTTTAAAGTGTTGTATATATAAGTAGTGTATACACACGCCAGTCACCGGAAGAACCCAATTCATTTCTAGAGAGTAAGGCATATCTCGCAGAAGTGAAAAGCGTTTTTAAAATTTTCTTCTCTAGAGAGCTCAATCGTAATGATATATATTGTTCAGTGAGGACCAATTAAAAGTGTTTAACTTTTCTTTTACTAATATCCGGGGCATTCGTACTAACTTTCCTAGCGTAGAAGCTTTCCTCCACGAAATGTCCACTGACATTCTAGCGCTCAGTGAGTCTACGGCTGGGGGTCTACGTTAGTGAACACCTCCCTATAGCTAGGGTGACATCACTCGAATTTCCTGACCACCAATATGTATGTCTCCGTCTGTCACTTCTCAGTTCGGTTAGCTACCTTTTCTTTCTTTACCGTTCTCCCTCCTCTCCTGACTGCTCCCTTCTAGATAGCATTTCTGACAACATAGATAAGGCTATTTCCTACTACCCATTCGCTCACATATTTGTATTCGGAGATCTTAACGCCCATCACTCTAAGTGGCATAAAGACTCTGTTACTGATTCAGTGGGCATCCACGTCATGAACTTTGCTATTTCCCAATCCCTTACGCAAGTAGTGGACTTCCCCACACGCTTTCCAAGCACTCCCTCTGGACACTCCTCTCTAATAGATATATGCTTTATCTCTGCACCTGACTCCTGTCAAGTCTCGCAGCTTTGCCCTCTCGGCAACTCCGACCATGCTGTCGTCTCTCTCAATATTTCTTTCCACTTTCACTCCCCGCAGGAGCCTCCTACCTATAGGACGTCCTATTGCTACCAAAAACTGACTGGGACGTCTTTCGCGATTTCCTATGCGACGTCCCTTGGGGAAGAGTGTTTGATCTTCCAGTTGATGACTGTGCCTCTGAGGTTTCGTCTTGGGTGAAAGCTGGCATTGATGTCTTCATACCTACCAGGAAACATTGTCTAAAACCTCATTCGTCTCCTGGGTTTTTTCTTGCCTAGGCGCCATTGCCCACAGGAACCATTACTTCCGACTCTTCCAGAGACAGTCATTTGATCACAATAGGCGCCTATTCACGTCTGCTTGTATTGAGTGCATGAGAATCCTGAATGACGCCAAGCGGTTGTTTGCTGAGAGAATGAGACAGCGCATAGCTGACCGCAAGTTCGGATCCAAGGACTATTGGCGGTCATGCAAACGAGTGCTGAACAATAGCAAATCCACAATCCCTCCTTTAATCAATGAATTTGAGGTTCTCAAGTCATCTAGGGACAAAGCTGAGTGCTTTGCTCGCAGATTCTCATCCAACTTCACATTTGACTCATCTGGAGTACCCTCACCCGACTTCCCTATTAGAACTGAGGCTAAACTGTACGACGTATATATTACCCCGACAGTAGTATCCAGAGTAATTTCACCATAAGGTGAGCAGTGGCGATGGAATCCCGGTGATAGTCCTTAAGAGGTGTGCTCCTGAACTCTTCCCTGTCCTCTCTAAACTGTATAATTTCTGCCTTTCTGCTTCCTGTTTTCCTGCATGCTGGAAGTTCTCTTCAGTCGTTCCTGTATTTAAGAACTGTGGTGAACTCTCGGACCCATCCAATCATCGCCCTATTAGTCTTCTACCAATTTTCGGGAAAGTGTTCGAAGCCATAATTAATGCTGAAATAGTTCAACATCTTACTGCCTACAAACTCTACTCTGACAGGCAGTATGGCTTCCGCTTTGCCAGGCCCACGGCTGACATGCTAACAACCGTTACGGAGTACATGCTCCAGGCCCTTCATTAGTCAGGCGAGGCTCGAGCTGTTGCTCTGGTCATCTCCAAGGCTTTTGACAGGGTTTGGCACTCTGGCCTCTTATGCAAGCTACGGGGTTACGGTATTACCGGACGCTTGCTTGATCTAATCCTATCTTTTTTAAATAACTGCAAATTGAAGGTCGTTATGAATGGGCATACCTATTCAGCCTCAGCACAAATGCAGGTGTCCCTCACACTTCTTATTTTCATCAATGGCCTCCCAGATGAGATCAAGAGCCAAGTAAGCATCTATGCAGATGACACCACAATTTACTCCCGCATCAGTAAGAAAACCGTCATGGCGGACAAACATAATCTCGCTGCTGACCTTGAACGGGATCTACACTCTGTGGTGAATTGGGGCAAGAAGTCTCTTGTCAATTTCAATGCGTCTAAGACCAAGCTGTTGTCTGTCAATCATCACAGGCAACCTCTCCTGCCTCCCATAAGCATGGACCAAGCGATTCTCCCTAAGAGCAATACACTGCGCCTCCTCGGCCTTACCCTCTCTTCTGATCTCAAATGGAACCACTACATCGAGTTCATAGCTAAATTCACTGCTAAGAAGGTTGGGTCACTGTGTCGGTACAGGATGTTTTTCCCGCCTGAATCCATCCTGCATATATAAAAATAAACCATTTTTCCGTGCATGGAATACTGCTGCCATATATGATCAGGCGCCCCTGCGGTTCATCTCAATGTTCTCGACGGGCTCCAAAGGAGAATCAGTAATGTGATAGGTACCGACTTGGCGGCTCGACTACATCTACTTCCACACCGACGAGATGTGGCCTCCCTTTAACTGTTCTATAAATACTTTGATGGATTCTGCTCGGACGAACTTAAGTCACTGGTGCCTCCTCAACAGGTGTTTACTCGTGCAACCAGATTGGCAACTGGGTCCCACTTATTCACAGTTAGATTAACCAAATGCATCCGACAATTCTACTCCTGCAGATACTTCTCTCGCACTTCCCTCCTGTGGAACTCACTTCCATATTCTTGCTTTCCTCCAGGAATTTAAATGCAATGTCAATACTCATTTATTAACCACTTGACTCTAGTTCTTTCACCATCCCGTATATCCTTTCCTTTCTCTCCACCTTTGAAACTGTCATCACACTTGCATTCTCATCTTTCTATTGCTCCTTTCTAACTGGTTCGTATTCCTATTCACTCTCTTCTAATTAATCTTTTTACACTTATGTAGCCCCTTGTACATCAGTGGCATTACCTACCGCCTTGCTCGGGGTGATACGATTAAAAGATATATATATATATATATATATATATATATATATATATATGAATATATAAACATGCATGCGAATATATTCATCTTTGTTACGCATTATTCTCGCTCTATTTCTCTTTCTTTCTCTCTCTCTACATGTATATTGAAACTAATCTATCTATCTATCTATCTATCTATCTATCTATCTATCTATCTATCTATCTATCTATCTGTTACGAAATTTTACGGAAAGATCCGAATTGGTATTAACGGACATATCTATTTTAATTTATTTGCTTGAAATTTGTTTCTCTCTCTCTCTCTCTCTCTCTCTCTCTCTCTCTCTCTCTCTCTCTCTCTCTCTCTCAATATATATTAATACTGAAATTTATGCTTATTTTTATATATTTTATACATAGAGATATCGATGTACTTACCTCAAGATGTCTATATATGTACAGGACAAGTGGAAAGTGTCTTTTTTATAATGACAGCGTGTTTCGTCAATATATGTTAGGTTTGGCGTTTTCATGTCTCAATAAAAGACGTAATTGTTTGTCAAAATGTGTTGGAATTTTCGGGGTTCAAACATATCTTCACTAACCTTTGACCTCTTCAAATCTATGGTTAGCAGTTATATTTCAAGTATCGCCCAATGAAATTCACTCTTGGCCTTTTCTTACATTCATGCCACACACTTTACTTTGAGTGACTGTTAGCTCATGTATTGGGTTAATATAGAAATTATGAAACACTATATATATATATATATATATGTGTGTGTGTGTGTGTGTGTGTGTGTGTGTGTGTGTGTGTGTGTGTGTGTGCACCGAAAGCATTAGATAACACCTAAAGATAGATCTTCTTTTGAGGAAAGATATGTACTGATGCCGAAAGATAGAGGAGAATCTATTTGATTGCTTGTTCTGGGGCAATGTGTTTCAGAAATATCAACGAAGAATGGCATAGATAAATATATATACTATATAACTCAGACTCTTAAGTGCGCAATTTATTAAATATTAAAAGAGAGCATACGTGCAATGAAAATAAACAAAAAAAGATGTTAAAGGAAATCTCGCTTCTCTTGCAAGTCAGATTGCACAGGGGGTGACCAAATATATACTCACTCTTTAAATGATAATAAAAGCAGCATTTAGTGACTTGCAAGCAAGATTTATGGTTACAATAAAGAAATATTAATGTTTATGGGCGTATAAAGAAAAATGAACAGATTAGATTAAATATTAAATGAAATTAAATGCATGCTTATAAATATTAAAACAGACGAAGTCAAAAGGTACTTTTTTCTGGGACACCATAAATACATATATATATATATATATATATATATGGCAAATTATACAATGAGTCAACATCAAGTCGAAACATTCATTTTCATACTTGAAAGCAATCTTCAGGCCATCTATATTTTCTGATTCTCATAGTGAGCACTTAACATTTTTATCATATATATATATAGGTATATATATATATATAGTAACAAAATTATAGAACACGTAGGTTTTTTACCTATTGTTCATGCATTTACTTTTATAAAGACTGCTATATATATATATATATATATATATATATATATATATATATATATATATATAGTAATGCTTGTTACAATGGTTTATAAATCCAGTGATAATATGGATTTATAAACCATTGTAACAACCATTACAATATAATGCTCTACGTTGTATCGCGCACTCTTTATATATATATATATATATATATATATATATATATATATATATATATATTGTTGGGGGATCGTCCCTTTTTACACGCTCAATGGACTCGTCTAACGTGTACTTATAATCCTGGCTACAGAGAACGCGGGTATCTGTAGTGTGTTAGAGAGTTTTTGTTAGAGTTGTAATCTTTGTCAGAACAGTTGGACCGCCGCTCGTTGGTCAGCAAGAATATGGACTTATTACTTGGACTTACTTCTTTGATTACATTTGACTCCTACTGACAAGTATTCCTGAATCTGACCGGGTACAGGTTGTATATATTTTGTTCAATATACTTATATTTTTTCCTTTCATATCTGTTTTGTGTTATTATTATATTGTGTGCTTTTCTAAAGAAGAATCCACAACATACATACACACACACACACACACACACACACACACACACATATATATATATATATATATATATATATATATCAGAGGAAGAGAAACAACAGGTTTAGAATCTCGAGTTCTCTGCCATTTATTTTTTATATTTGTTGGCATGTTTCTCTCTTACCAAATGATATTTAAAAAATAAGGCACAACCTGAGAAAATATGACCAGGAGTATTTAGGGAGCGTGGTTTAAAATGGAAATGATTATAAATAGTGATATATATATATATATATATACCGTAAACAAAGCATTTGGATACATCCATGAATCTTCATGGTTGAATTCACCTGAAATGTCGACTGGAACTTGACCCGACCATATATTAGCGTTGAGAATGAGAAAAAAATAATGCAAAATGAATTATCTTTGCCAAAATCCGACTCTGGGATTGAAGTAAGATTAAAAAAGAAATAAACGTTTGTGTTCGGAATATTATTGTCTAACATGTGATTCAAGTGAAGGAAATAATCCTGGCTTTACTCAAGCTGTATCAAAGAAGTTAATGTTTTGGAAACAGATGCGCTTTCGCTTCGCTTGTGAACGTTTCTTTTATAAATCATATTCAGAGAACATCAATGCTAACTAACCATAATTCCAATCATAGGGATAAGAACCCAGATTTACGTGATCAAGGAATCTGTAAACAGCAAATAAAGATCGGTTTTCATTTGTTTTGATTCTCTCACAAATTATATCAGATCGAATATCATAGACGCAAACAAAGCACAGATTGCGTATTGAAGATATTTTTTTCTTGTTATAAAAATTACTCATTGTTGTGGCTGTAAGAAAAGAAAATTTTAGGTTTGCATCTAATATATACGCATTTTTATATTTTTTGCATCGAGGCAGCAGATAATTTTCTAAACATATCCTGTTAAATATAAGAGACAATGAATGTCTATTATGTTTAATCATGAGCCGTTCTAAACGTCGTATTTTGGCTTTAATTTCAGGTGAAAATAAAGACAAAAATTCTCCAACATTAGGATATTTTTTATTAAGTTGGTTCTAAGCCATCTTCACAAGCACGTTAGCATAAAACATCCACCATCAAAGACGATTTTATCTTGTGTTGACATAAAACTATGCTAAGCAACAATAACATGTGAGCCGAAAGCTTAGAACCAATTTAATAAAAAATTATCCAAATTTCCAAGAAATTTTCTTTAATTTCACCTGAAATTAAAGCGAAAATACGATGTTTAGAACGGCTCATGATTAAACATAATAGACATTCATTGTCTCTTATATTTAACAGAATATTTTCATGTCTGGATATGTTCGTGCTAGTGTGTGTGTGTGTGTGTGTGTGTGTGTGTGTGTGTGTGTGTGTGTTTGCGTGTTACAATAGATCATATAGAAAATATAAATTACATGATACGGGTAAAATCATCAGCGAAGCTAATAAGGATTCACGCTGTTGGTTGGTTGGGAAAAGCATGAAACCAGTTCCCTTTGCAATCTGTGCCATCAGAAAAAACCTTTGCTTGATGAAGGTGAGAGTTTATTCGTGAACCAACAATGTATCTTACGTAACGAAGCCGAGGTTATCCAAGCTAAGAGTGTAGCGACAATATATATATATATGTGTGTGTGTGTGTGTGTGTGTGTGCATATATATATATATATATATATATATATATTCACGTTCATGGGTAATGTCGGGCAGTAACAACAATCCTCTTTATTAAAATAGAGATCGTTGTGTATTTATTTGTTACATATATATATATATATATATATATGCACCACACATATATATATATATATATATATATATATATATATATATATATATATGTGTGTGTGTGTGTGTGTGTGTGTGTGTGTGTGTGTGTGTGTGGGTGTGTGTGGGTGTCTGTGTGTGTGTGTGTATTTCCCTCTTGTCTCTCTCAGGAGGGGATAACCTGTGAGGAGACAGATAATAATCCTAACTCAGTTTACTCTCTTTACTTCAAGTTATTAAACTTTACTACCAGTTATTACAGCTGTTGCTGCGTGTTTGGTCTTCGAGGGCGTATTTTTATTTTATTGCAATAATTATGCCGTCGAGTAGTGCGGAATATAAATAAATATATATCCTTTCTCTCATGATAAAGACCATTGTGTATTTATTTGTATATCCTTGTTTCTTCTCTATTATAAAAATGTTTTGTATATATATATATATATATTGTTGTGATGCAGTGGATATCGACTCTAAACGAAAATCGGGGAGCCGGGTTCGAATTCCTGTTAAATTCCTTGCATTCACTTATCCAAAAATACTCTTGGATAAGGTATCAATCCGTCTCTTCCCTTCAGCTATGGGTTAAATAATAGGACAGATTAGGTTCTATAGCCTTAGCTGGCAACCAGTCTACCGCAGAAAGCAATGGCAAACTACTGCAGGATAATTATCTGCTCAATCAGTCATGTCTCGAAAGAGACATGATCGCCCAAAGCGTGTATCACGTATGGCACTTAACTGATTAACATATATATATGATTACTTTTTAATAATTACTTGACTTTTTTATTTGCATAATTTTAACCCATTGATTGTTGTATGAATTTGGTCTGAGGAGCGGTCTATAAGAGAGCTGCGAAATATAATATTAGCAATGGGTTTATAAAACATCTAACTTATGTTCATTATTATAATACTCTGTTAAATTTTAACATTGAGTTTTCATTGGATTTTATCCCCTATGGTATTTGCCTTACCAAGTACCAATGTTTCTACTTTAGATATATATATATAAGTACTGATGTCAAACCCGTAAACGGAGAAGATAACATTTTAACATAAAATATTACATAGACCTGTTGAGAGAACTCAGTGGATATTACCCAGAGCAATATGATATACATAAAGGAAAACTATACACATATTCTAAAAGAGTTATAAACTATAATTTATTTCGTTTTTAGTAGCCATTTCTTTAGACCAGAAAAATACTTTCACGGTTTTTACCCCGATGAGCTTAGCTCCCTATTGTCCCCTCTGCATGAACTTACTCGAGCTACTAGATTAGCAACTAGGTCCCACCCTTTTACAGTAAAACAAATCAAATATAACCGCAATTTTTACTCTATCTTCTTTGTTAACACTCCTCGCCCGTGAAATTCCCTTCCATACACTTTCTTCTCTGACAGCTAAAATCTCCAAGAATTAAATGCAATGTCAATTGATATCTCTTATCTCCTTCACTCACATCCTTTCTTTGATAAATATTCTATTCTGTTCTTCTGCCTTTTTACTCTGCCTTCATGCATCCTCAAATATAGGCATATATATTAATACATAGAATATGTATTAATACATAGATATATATTAATACACACACACACACATATATATATATATATATATATATATAGATTATATATAATTATTCTAATTATATATTTTATTATATCATTTATATTATTCATTTATATATATCTATATATATATATATATATATATATATATATATATATATATATATATATATATATATATATAGATACATAGATATATATTAATACACACATATATATTAATACATAGAATAACTCTAAATCCCTCAAATCTATCAAAGAACAATCAACACAGAAAATAAGATTGAACATGAATTACAAAAAGCTAAACTGAAGATCCTATTCAATAGATAAATTAAATTTATTTTTATGACGTCCTTTAAAAAATGAGTTTATTTTTCTGGTTTAATAATGGCTGGCTATTTTTTCTAAATTTGATTATTTTAATTTTTTCTCTAAGTATATATATATATATATATATATATATATATATATAACGTAGAACACTTGTAATAAGTCTAAAATCATTTCAAAATTATATATATATATATATATATATATATATATATATCTGTTACGCCTAGGGTGGATAAACTATGAGAAAATAGCTAATAATCCTCTGAAATATTTTGCTGTCCTTTTTTACGACAGGCGCACACACAGGCGCACACTCGTATATATATATATATATATATATATATATATATATATATATATATATCGAACCTAGGGAACTAGTAGCAAGAAACTACTAAATGTACCCTCAAAAAGAAAAAAATGCTCAATACCACACATGGTATGTACAGTGAACAATTTGGTCGTTCTCGAAACCTGAAACCGGCCGCAACTCAAGTTTTTATGCACGTAAGTGCAATTGTCAGGTCGCAGGAATACCAGGCTAAACTACACCGGAGTATTTATAACCCTGGCAAGCGTAAGAACACAGGGGTGTTGGCATCGTGATATCCGATAGAGAGCGATAACCAAACTTGGCTAAGGTGCTAAAATAGCAATAATTGCCCCGAGAGAGGAGGATGGAAACAAATACACTCTCTAACGGGAAAGAAATTCAATTTCGTTGTAAAAAAGTGCTCAATGAAAAACCCGGATAGTTAAAGCAGCTGATGGGAACCCATGTATATAGGCAACAATAGACTTCAGAGATTGAGTTTAAAATGATAAATCTTTTTTTTAGAGATCAAATGAAGATAAAAAATTGTCTTTGAGGATCTATTAATATTTCCCCGTGAGACTGACTTGCCAGATATTGTAGATAAACTACACAAAGTTGAAAATACAATATATTTACCTGGCACATTTTTGTGTCGTGTGAGTACCTAAACCATCTCTCAGTTGCGTCTCTGTCTCCGAAGACAGAGTGCGGCTCAGTTGTAGCTCCGTCCGCGAAGACAGGGTTGCTTCTGAGAAAAATTACGGAGGGGTGGACCAGGTGCTCGTTACCGGGAACAGTTCAACAGGCGGTTGAGGGCACTGAAGAATTTTTGTTCCTTCGCCCGTTCATACGCGGTCGGGCTCCCCACGTTATAAAAGACCTTGTGTCATATCTCGCTCCAGTGGGGCGTAGGGTAAATACCTACTTACATACGACATTGAAGAAAATACTTTGCATTTCTTAGACAGCATGTTACTCCGAGTTGACAGCAGCCAATTACTTAATGTCCGCCGAAAATCAAGTAATAAAAATTACTTAAAACCTTCTATTCATATTATAGCAACAAAATAAAATCTAGAATGATCATTTTCTCCTTAAGGGCACTCAAAATCTGCAGCCCTCAATATTTACACAAAAATCTAAAATATATTGAAAATACTTTTAAGATTCAATGTGAAACAAAAAATGAAATCTGAAATGATCAGTGCTTTTACTAAAGGGCACTCAAAATCTGCAGCCCTCAATATTTAAATGAAGAGTTAAAATATATTGAAAATATTTTCAAGACTCTTTAAGGTGAAACAAAGGGTTAACAATTATTTAAGAATAGAAAAGCTGTAATTAAAAAATATATTATTCTACGCACTAATTATATCACCATTACAACGAAAAAGAATTTATCTAAACTCAACATGAAATGTGTCAAAACTATATCTAAACGATAAAAGACTTAATGAACACAAAGCAAAACAACAAGTCAAAGCTTGAAGGGAGGATTTACTCTATCAACCTGATTGCCAGAAAAAATATACTGGAGAAACCTCAAGACGTTTGAGCAAAAGACTCCTAATTTAGGATTATATGAACGCAAAAGAGACATTAAGCAACACACAAAACGCATTGGTTGTTCACCGTAGAGAAGCTGATCACAATTTTGACATAATGCTACTCTAATTAAAAGAGCAGATTCTTACAACGTTTCACCATTTTTGACAGATTTCATGTTATCACAATGTGTGATATTAAAAAAAAAGATGATGGAAAGAAAAAGAATATAGATAAATTTAGCTAGATTGCCAAAACTTTTGAAACTACCAGCGTCTCACGTTTTTGCGCACGTGTAGTCACAACAACGTCACACACCCATTCCATTGAAGTCCTTACGAATGAAACGCATCACGAGTGAAATTGTTCTATTTTATCTTACAACTAGCAGTATAGTCCGGCGTTGCTCGGGTGTAATGAAAGCTTTAAAACTAATCCATAATCCTGGAGCTTTTTGGCACGAAAGACTAAAAAGCAATAGTTTTTTCCAGTTAAAGCGAAACCGTAGATTGAAAGAGAAATGAATGGATGTAAGTCAAATTTTGATTTCCTGGTATCGATATCATATAAGTTTTTTGGGTTGTAAACTGGATTTTGAAGCCTAAATAAGTCCTCTGAGTAAATGGTATCATGGCTGAGACTAAGGACTACAATTATACCTACTTAGAGCCAAACCCGAAGCAAAAAACTAAAATAAAAGGGCTGAAAAAAATACAGACATGCAGGCAAATAAACAGACCCACACACAAACATATATCCTTTTATATATATATATTATCGATTTTCTGCACTATTGTAAGAACTGCAATCTTGAAACTTCTGAATATCGTTTCTTATGTCTTTGTCTATGAGTATGAAATTTGATTAAAATCGGACCACTCCTTCTTTAACCCAATTTTTTCGATTATCGATTTTCGATATTTATCGGAGGTACGTCGACACAAAACCTAGCTAAGAATACTCGCAGACGCTTATAGTACGACTGTGTAAATTTTCAAGATAATCGGTTCAGCCGTTTCGGTGTCTATAAGTAACGGACACGCAGACACAGATACACACACACACACGCACACATACACACACACATTTATAAATAAGTTTAGATAATTTAGATAAGTTTTTACAATTATTTGTTTGTTAACTTTTGACTCATTATGTATTATTGATTTATTTATTCATTATTTCTTTTTGATAACAAATAATGAAGATAAAAAATAAATGAATACATAATATATTGAACAAATAGTAAACAAATTAAGGAACCACGAATGTACGTATAAACACGAGTAAATTTAATAATATTAATAAACAATTTCTTTCATTTTTTCATTCTTTCTCTCCTCAATATATATCTGCCTCTCCACGTAGGCTGAATGCGGCACAAAACCATTTCTAAATGGGGTCTCCGAGCCCTTACGCTTGGCCAGAATTGATACGACAAGACTTTTTTTCTTATTTGATGCTAATGACATAGAAACGAAATCCGGTTTATCAATGATGAACATCTTTTGAACCTAACTAAATTGGGAAACAAACGAGGAAGACAGATGAAAAGAGAGGAAAGAGCATCTCAGGCAGAAAAAAAAAGCCTCTTTAAATGAGGTTTTGGTTAAGATATGAGTAAGTCAAGTGATGTAAATCATTCTGATCAAATAACTTCCCAAATCATGATAATATCTGTTGATCGTTGCCTATTATCTGCTTGCGATGTAAATATTCAGAAGTTACTAATTAATACGCGGCAAAGTTGGTTGGGAGAATTATCAACATATTCCTTTGAAAGCGTAACTTCTTTTTCGTTGTTTTTGCTATAACGGATCGAACACTGGGTTCTTTGATCTCATTTGGTTGTATAATTTTGTTAGATATCGTATTTGGTAACCTAAATTTTATTCACCCAATATTCCAACCGGAAGTACTTCCATTAGCAGAAAATTGTAAGAATGTGCTTTTTCAGTTAAAATATTTTTTGGTTACATTTTATAAAGCATAGTTTTTAGGTTTTACAGTAGGATACTAGTTCTCCTGTAGTTGGGAAAAAAACTAAAAAAGTACAAAATTATTGGATCAGAACAGAAATTCGCGGACTGTTTTTGTAAAACACTACGCCTGCTTGGCCTGACACTCTCAGCGGACCTCAAGTAGAATGACTACGTCGAATCCATTGCTAAATCCGCTGCCTTGAAAGTTTGCTCTCTGTGCAGGACCCGGAAATTCTTTCCGGCTAAAACTATCCTGCACTTATACAAATCTACCATCCGCCCGTGTTTTGAATACTGTTGCCACATCTGGTCGGGTGCCCCTGCTATTCTCCTCGGGCTTCTTGACAAAATACAACGAAGAATCTGTAATGTGATTGATACTGACTTAGCTGACCGCCTGCAGTCACTCTCTCACCGGCGTGACGTGGCTTCCCTGTGCCTCTTCTATAAATACTTTCATGGCTTCTGCTCTGATGAACTTAAATCACTGGTGCCCCCTAGGTGTGAGTTCGCAGGAGATACAAGATTGGCAACTAGGTCCCACCCTTTTACAGTGAAACCGATGAAATGTAACCGGAATTTCTTCTCCAACAGCTTCTTTTCTCGCACTTCCCGCCTGTGGAATTCCCTTCCGCATGCTTGATTCCCCAACGACTATAACCTCCAGGAGTTTAAATGTAAGGTCAATAGACACTTCCTAACACACTAACCCTCCCATTCTCCCCAACTCTCCCCCTATGTACATCCTAACTCGTCTATCACCCTGTGTAACCCCCTGCGCTATAGTGGCAGTGGAATGCCTTGCTTGGGGTGACATGATTAAAAAAAAATATACATAGATTTATCTAACCTTATATGTGCCATTTTGTTCCACTGTATTTCGCTATCTTTCTTGATTTCTTTCTCCCAGAATTTAGCATCTGTTTGGATAATGTACTGGTGTAGGTGGTTTTTATATTCTTGCAGAGGATCGGATTTTTCCTATTAAGATAATTAAGTGGTAATCCAATGTTACAAGATCAGGTATTGTTGTCAAGCTGTAACTGTTTCTGCCCATTCTGCAAAGATGCCTGGAATTCTCTTGGTATAAGATGACACCCTTACAATTGATCAATACCGGACACTTTCAATTGACTGCTGCTTTTAATACGTGGTTTAATGGTTAGCAAACTTGTCTTGCAAGAACCACCTGTTACAAATGAATAGTGAGTTCGATCCTCACTGGGTATCACACACCTTTAGCGCCTATCTTAGAAAATCAACGTCTCTAATTGAAAGATGTTTTGTCTAAGAAGCAGATAATACATAATAACTTTCCAATCCCAACAGGTACGCATCATTGCTTTCTTTAGACGTAGGTGAGCATTTCGTTTTCCCCTCTAACTGTTTTGCCGCACATTGTTATAAACAATTTGTTTTTCATCGCCTATAATCAGAATTCAGAATCGGTCGCTTTCGTTCGGTTTGAGCAGAGAAACATTCCACCGTTGAATGAAGCACAAAAACATTGTGACGATTCACGTTTACGAGTTTTTCAAATATCTTACGGTGTTCGTATGAGATATGTGGAGTATCTCTGCGATATCTAGTGTCGTGTGATCTGCATTACTTTTAATTAGCGTTTCACTTTTTTAATCATCAATGACTTGTTAACCGGTCACTTAGCTATGGAACCTTCTGTATAAACGGCACATATATTTACAGCACTTTTTCTTTGAGAGAATAAAAATATATCAAATTTATCTCCATTTAATATTAGCAATCCATAGACAAACTTTATAGATAGAATATCACCTATCAGAATATGTATATATGTCATAATTTTCTATAATCTCAAGCTGTTTTTATTACTGATAAGATTTTCTTTCAAATCTTCTGTTTAGTGTAAAACGTCATCTTGATTGTATGACTATTTTCTCGCAAGTTTCCAAAGTTATGTAGGGTTTGTTATTTGTTTAAGGTACATTTGTAACCCAAGTCGATAGAGTCTATGAAGGACAGTTTTCGTTAAATCTTAAAGGTTTTATTCGTTTGAAGCCCTTTTTAAACATTAATCTGAGAAAACTTTTATTTATTGATGATAATGTAGACATGAGACAATCGCATCTACCTCCCATTAGCATGGGACAGGCTATCCTCCCAGAGAGTAAAATACTACGCCTCCTTGGCCTTACACTTTCGGCGGACCTCAAATGGAATGACTATATTGAATCCATTGCCAAATCTTCTGCTATGAAAGTCGGCTCCCTGTGCAGGGCCCGGAAGTTTTTCCCACCTGAATCTATTCTGCACATATACAAATCTACCATCCGCCCGTGTATTGAATATTGCTGCCATATCTGGTCGGGTGCCCCTGCTGCTCTCCTTGGGCTTCTTGACAAAATACAAAGGAGGATCTGTAACGTAGTTTATACTGACTTGGCAGACCGGCTGCAGCCGCTCTCTCACCGGCGTGATGTGGCTTCCCTGTGCCTCTTCTACAAGTACTTTCATGGCTTCTGCTCCGATGAGCTTAGATCACTGGTGCCTCCTAAGCACGAATTTACACGAGATACTAGATTAGCAACTAGGTCCCACCCTTTTACAGTTAAACAAATAAGATGTAACCGTAAGTTCTACTCCAACTTTCTCGCGCTTCCCGCCTGTGGAAACCCTTCCACAAGTCTGCTTTCCTGACAGTTACAATCTCCAGGTGTTTAAATGTAGGGTCAATAGACACCTCCTATCACACTAACTCCCAACTATTCTCAGAACACTCTCATCTACCCAACCCTCATTCTCGGTATCCTTACCCGCCTATCACCCACCCTCTGACATTTCCTATATTTAATCATCCTTTCTTCACTCTACGTAGCCCCCTGCGCAGTAGTGGCAGTGACATGCCTTGCTCGGGGTGAAACGCTTATTTAAAAAAAAAAAAAAAATGTCTAAAAACAAAATGCATGACGTCCAGATGAGAGTCTCGATCTATTTAAAAATTTGACACGAATTTTAAAGTTAATATTTTTTTTTAATGCTCTTACGTGATATGCGTTGTGGCGCAGTGGATATCGGCTCGGAATGAGAAATCGGGGAACCGAGTTCGAATTCCAGTTGAATTCCTCGCATTCACTTACGCGCAAATACCCTTGGGAAAGTTATTAATCCGTCTCTTCCTTGCAGTTATGGGTTAAATAACAGGACAGATTGGGTTCTATAGCCTTGGTCGGCAACCAGTCTACCGCAGAAAGCAAAGCAATGGCAACCTACTGCGGGATAATGTTCTGCCCAGTCAGTCATGTCTCTTTGGAGACATGATCGCCCAAAGCGTGTATTGCGCATGGTACTTAACTGACTGACTTACGTGACGGACAAGGTTGGCTAATTCTTAAATCAAATTGGTCAAACTAAGTTTAAATTATAAGTGGCAAAATACTACAAGTATAGGTCATTCAATAAGGATCCGAATCACTCGTATGTTATGAACACTAGACCAGCCCGTAAGTATGTTTCGAATACCGGGCGAACTCGAAATTTTGTTAGGTACTTGTAAAAGAGTAAATTCCTATTTTATTAGGATCCCGGACAAGGTCCTGGATTGTAGCGTTTTAACAAAAAG
This sequence comes from Ascarosepion bandense, assembly GCA_037127315.1. NCBI lineage: Eukaryota > Metazoa > Mollusca > Cephalopoda > Sepiida > Sepiidae > Ascarosepion > Ascarosepion bandense. The sequence continues at coordinate 1,360,760 of JBBBDQ010000505.1, read as the reverse complement.
TTTTTGTCTCGATTAGCTCGAGTTTTATTAAATGTATTTTGATGTCGACGACTAGGAGAGGAGTTTAAGAGAATATAACTAAAATATTAGCAACGGTCGAATGAATGAACAACCACTGCTTTGAATAACAGGAGTTTAATATTTTTTTTGAAATTCCAACAAACAATATTCGGCAGTGGGGAGGGAAAGTATTATGTGTGCATGCAATGTATGCAATACATATAAAAAATTATACATGCATTTAGAATGCAATATATGCAATACATATAAAAAATTATACATGCATTTAGAATGCAATATATGCAATACATATAAAAAATTATACTTAGAAAGCGGATTATCTGTCCAAAAATATTAAACATATTTGTTTAGGCACCTCCACTCATTTTGATAACTAATTTTCAAAATGAATGTTTAAAAATTAAAAAGTTTTCTTGAAACTGTATTTTAGTTTTAATTGAAAGCTAAATGTTTAATTTTACTATTTCCAGTAAGGAAAATACTCTCGTGTATTTCAAACAGAAATTATATTGATTGTAATCGAAATTTTTGAGATGTTTTTTTTAATTTTTCAATTTTTCGGTCATTTTTTAGCAATCGACACATTTGTAAACAAAAGTTAATTCTCAGTTTTAAAAATCTTGCAAAAATAAAATATATATCTGTGGCACATTATTTATTTTTAAGTAAGCAAATTTAATGTTAAATTAATCTAATTTACACAAGTATTACTTATTCATAGCATGAAATTTAGAATAAAACTATTTCTTAAACAGAGAGCTTAACTTTCTGACCTTTCCACCGTATTTGTTGACATATTTATAGATGTCAGATAAGATAAGATACGATAAAAATATATGGCGATCACAAGTGACATAATTGTACAACTTCTTTTTTTGTGAGAGGAAGAAAAATATTTTAAAATTAGGGAGGCACAATGATTTGTATTAATTTTTTTTAAATTTTCGATTAGTAAATATGTATATATTCGCTTAATAATTTTATAAACTAACTCCAAGAAATATTTCAAGTATTTTAAAAATATTTTAAAACTTTATAAATTAATATAATAAAAAAATGAAAAAAAAATTCTTTCAAAATTTCATTATGAATCGAATTTTTTTCTTCAGACTATAATGTCTTCAATTTATATTATTTATTCAAACAATTACACGCTTAGCAAATTAAGTCATGTCATAGTTATATTGCATTTTTGTTTTACTATTGAGAGCAGATTTCCGGAAGTGGAAGCAATTTGTTTTCAAAAAAGTAATGAATGATTTACATTCCCCCTGCGTTTAACTAATAAGCCCATTTTTCCTAACAAAATTTAATTTCTTAGAATTTCATGAATTTACGTGGTGATGGGGTAACAGACGTAAAAAATATTATTACCAATATTTTTAAAAAATAATAATTTCAAAAATAATTTCATTTATTTGTGAATAAGTTTTGAAAGTTTCATTTAAATTACTTGATTTTTGCAAGAATTTGCAATTTAATGTGTTTATTACCGGAAAAAGTGAGTTATCTAATATTACGTTTTCCATTAGTGTAACGATTTGATTAGCCGCTAACTAAAATCCAAAATTTTTACCAAAATTTTGAACGTATTAGGAGGGATTAAACTTTTTTTAAATAACTTAAAAAATACTCTGATCCTTTGTCTTAATAATAATATAAACATTTTGATGGAAAAGTTCGTTTTTATTAAGTTTGGGGTATTTTTTATTCATACTCTGCTGGTTTTTAGCGATTTAGTGGAAGTACCTGTATTTGTTTTAATTGAAAAAGAATGCTCAAAATCCTCACTTATAAATGCAGAAAAAACAATTTTCTTACTTGCGTATTTCAGAAACAAATGAAGAAAACAATATTTTTTCATGAATAGAATCGTCTTCTAGCTTCATATGCAAAGTCGATATTTTCATTAGAGGTGATTTCTTTTATTAGAAGTCGATATTCTAACTTAAAGTTAATGAAGCCGGGATTCCAATTCTTATTCTTTAGCAAGGCCGGTCGGCACATCAAATTGATTCAATTTCGGTTTCATCTTTGCTCTTTTGTGCCTTTTTTGTCTCGTCATTTGGGTTGCCTTCCAAGAAAAGAGTACTTTCTTCTAACCCATTGGAGAGCGCGTCTTCAAAGAAAAAAGTGTTTTTGCTTTCTAACCCACGGGTGAACTTCTACTTCCCATGACTACTGATGGTCAGTCAACGATTACTACTATTATTACTTTATGGTGGAAAGAGGTATTGGCCTTTCTCTACATTTACTTGTCTACGTAACAGGTAAGTTATCTACTAGACAAGTTTGTTAAACATCATCAGATCTCGAAGTGCCCCTCGAAACATTTGCAGCAATCTGATATAATAAATAAAGCGTTTTATATTATATATTTGCAATTAATTTACATATGATATCAGAGGCGTTTCTAACTTTTAACCCTCTAGGGCCATTTGTATCATATTTGATACAGTATTTCCCTATAAGGAAACATTTGGTATTTCCCTATAAGGAAACATTTGGTATTCATTGACTGAGCAGTCAGTACTGCTTTCATTTGAAATTTATAAAATATTTCTCTTAAAAAATTTTTCAGGAAAATATTTCTTTCAAGGCTTGTTTTCATACTGTATCAAATATGATACGAATGGCCCTAGAGGGTTAATATAACATTCAATACAAATACTGACATCTATTTTATGCCTAAGGTTAATGGACAGACAGAGAAATAAATATTCACGGGTCATACACAGAATTAAAAAGTCAGGGAGAGATCGTCTTACACGCTGATATATTTTTAAAAATCCCTGGTCGAAATGTGTTCAATTTTATCTGTGGAGAATGCTAAGGATACTAAAATTTATATCGGAAATACAATGAACATTTTAAAAAAAAAAACGCTTTTAAAATCACCTCTCATCCTTCAACAACAAGGACAAAAAAATTATGACATCACTTTCTAAATATTTTTGGAAGTTAAAAAATGAAAATAAAACAGCTAAAGTTAAATGAAAAATTCTCAAAAAGGCTAGAATATCTAGATCGGTAAAGGAACCATGTTTCCTTTGTCTACAGGAAAAATTGGAAATCATTAGATATATGAGGAGTGACATATTACTGAATTAGAGGCATGAAACTACAGTAAATTGCAAACATATTAAAGAAATAACCTTACAATCATGCTAAAATTACAAAATCTAAAGTTTGTATCTCTAGAAACGATAAGCCTTTTATAGTATTAATCTTAGTACCACGATACTCGCTTTGAACTGCATGATCTCTCTCCTTATTTTTATTTCAAATTTTATCCTTATTTCACACTACAAATTGTGACCTAATTAAAGTTTTTTTTTTAAATTATGTTGAACTTCTACTTTCACAAAAAATTTTTTTCTTTAATTTTAAATTAAGTTTAAAACAAAAAAAAATAATTTTTCTTTCCATAATTCGCACGCCTATGTACAGGATTCTAACATCTTTTCAAAAAACGCCAAAAGTTTATAGCCTTATACTTCCCTAAAACAAATATTTTTATCCATTACCCATTCCAGGCCAAAGTGGAAAAAACTCCCTACCACTTCGCCGGTTATGCACTTTCCTACACCTCTCTCTTCTTCGCTCATCTTCTCTCAATTTCTCTCCCACCCACTTTTCTTACTTACCGTGTCATCATAGGTTGTATTTGTCTATACTTTACGTCCTACTTTTAAACATGGCGTCTTTCTTTGATCTTTCATCATGTCGCTTTAATTTCTCTCCATTTCTTTCCCTTTCTTCTCTTTTTGTTCTTTATTTCCTTTCTCACTTTCACTACCCCATTTACCTTGCACAGGAAAGTTTACTTATATAAGGTGGCGAATTTTCCTTCTCCCTTCAAAAAACAGCGTTTACTACCTGATGAGACATTGTCTTTTCAATGTAGAAACAAAATGTACACTTTGTAGTAGATTGTAATTTCAACATGTTCTAAAGTATCTCCTGCTATCCACTTAGGTGTCCTCGACCGAATCCAACGGAGAATCTGTAATGTGATCGATCCCGACTTGGCAGCTACGATACAGTCGCTTTCTCACCGACGCAATGTAGCTTCCCTGTGTCTATTCTACGAATACTTTCACGGCTTCTGCTCCGATAAACTTAGCTCACTGGTAGCCCCTATATACGAATTTCCTCGAGCCAGAAGATTAGCAATTATCCTTTTACTGTGAAACCAATAAATTGTAAATGCAAATTCTACTCGAGCAACTTCTTTTCTCGCATTCCCGCCTGTGGGATTCTCTTCCCCATACTTGCTTTCCTGACAGTTACAATCTCCAAGAATTTAAATGTAAAGTTAATAGTCATCTCCTGTCTCACTAACTTACATCCTCTCTCTCATGCTTTTCTACATCCATCCCACTCTCATCAGTAATCTCTTCCTTCTTCTACTCTCTTCATGACACCTTTTGCAAACTCTCACTCCTCAACATTCCCCCTATGTAACCCCCTGCACAACAGTGGTAGTAAAATGCCTTGCTTGGTGCGACACGATTATAGTCAATTTTAGGTCAAAGGTATTTATAATTTTATTAAACAGACATTTTAAAACAATTTTAATATATCATTTTATGCATCTTATTTATGTTTTGCCTCTGTTAGTTTTGTAGAATTATTTTATTAATAATAGTTGTTTATTAAACAGACTGATAAGAAGTTGATAATGTTGGTCTTGGTAGGCATTCACAAGAATTGCCACGTGTTTTTTCAGAAATTATCCCATATTAATTTTGACAGCAAACAGGTGGATGTTTATAGTCGGGCCAGAAATTCCGCGCTAGCCGCTACTTGAAATTTTAGATTAAATATTAATGAGAAAGTCAATATTCCTACATGATGTTTTTTAAAAGATATCTTTACATAATAAACTTAGCTTTGTAGGATAAGCAGATAAATAAGGAAATAAATTTATGTTGAGTTAATAATAAAAAAATGGAATAAAGCTGTTTTAAAAATCAGCATTCGAAATATTAGATTTTGTCAAAGTTTGAACAACAGTAAAAAATCTGTCGGGAATACGTGACTATTTTAGCCAAATGCAGGCCTTTGTTTCCGTTTCTGTTATGAGAAACAGTTGATTTATTCTGCCTCTGGATTCTTCTGTCAGGCACAATGTTCTTTCAATATTTGACTTTTCAAGATGTCTCTTAAATTTTTGTTTGTTTTTGTTTCTTTTTAGCAGGTTTCTGCTACACAGGATAAAACTAAAAGCAACATTTTCGAAATTAATGAAAACTCATTTTCGAATCGATTTTTGCCAGTTTTGACAGAGTTTAGATTCGTTTCCTGTTTTTTTTGGGGGGGGGGAGATATTTATTTTCCTCTCTGCACCCTTTTTCCCACAAATGCTGCATGCCATTCTCTAATCTATTGCTGCTCACATGACAAATGTACAGATGATATCCATTCTTTAGTTCCACCAAATAAGACCATAACAACTAGAACACACCGTGACACCTCTATCGAGGCAAATCATCTTCATTTCCTTCAATTTCCATTCAGATTTCTCCCAACCCGGTAACTGAAATTTTATGAAATAGACATCCACCTATGTGCTACTTGAGCAATACGGTCTTCTCCCCTTCAAGTCCCAGTCGTCCTTATTCTCATACTCTTCATTTTCTACCAAGCACTTCCATTCATGTCACACTTCATTCATCATTACAATTTTAACTAGAAAGAGCAGTCAGAGATTGCAAACCTCCGCTTATTGTTGTTGGGTCTCCTATTTTTCCATGATAATGGACTCGACTTGAGTATACATATACTCCGGCTGTATTGAGTTACCGGAAGAGTCCGAGAGTTACCGTAATCGAACAATACCGAGGATTCAGCGTCAGTAGTTCATAGTAGCCCTGAGCTCCACTCTGACAAAAGATTATTACACAGCACACGTCAGATTCCAACGTGGACATATTAATTCTACAAGAGTTTAAGTTCAGAGACTTGTATATATATTTCATACTAATCGTATTCCTGGATTACTAACCTGCGTTCAAGTTTGTTTCTTTCCGTTTAACATACTTCTTTTTCTATCTCAAATATCTGGTTCGTTGTTCTTTATTTTATGCGGTTCCCATTTCCGTGATCCACAACACTTAGACAATAGCAATATCATCTCAGTTATTAGCAAGATATTCTTATTAAAATAAAAAAGAATAGCTGAAATGAACTTGACAGCTCTCAAGAGTGAAAATATAAAAAATCAACTCAATCCCTCTCAAAAATTAATGCACACTTAAAATTAAACAGGGGGGGTAATTAAGGATTTCAATAGTCCAGAGGAAGTGAAATTTGAAAGGCATAGATTAAGTTTTTCATTAATAAAACCGGGAAAATAATCCAGAAGCCTTATCCTGTACCGTATAGAAGCCTAAATCTGATCAGTTCGTGCCAGTCATGAGGCCAATAATCCCTGAAAGTTTCATCTGAATTCATCCACTGGTCAAGAGATATTTTTACTACGGACAAACAAATAAAAATTTTCATCCACTCGTCAAGAGATATTTTTACTACGGACAAACAAATAAAAATTTTCATCCACTGGTCAAGAGATATTTTTACTACGGAAAAACAAATAAAAATTTTCATCCACTGGTCAAGAGATATTTTTACTACGGAGAAACAAATAAAAATTTTAATCCACTGGTCAAGAGATATTTTTGCTACGGACAAACAAATAAAAATTTTCATCTACTGGTCAAGAGATATTTTTACTACGGACAAACAAATAAAAATTTTCATCCACTGGTCAAGAGATATTTTTTACTACGGACAAACAAAAATTTTAATCCACTGGTCAAGAGATATTTTTACTACGGAAAAACAAATAAAAATTTTCATCCACTGGTCAAGAGATATTTTTACTACGGACAAACAAATAAAAATTTTCATCCACTCGTCAAGAGATATTCTTACTACGGACAAACAAATAAAAATTTTCATCCACTGGTCAAGAGATATTTTTACTACGGAAAAACAAATAAAAATTTTCATCCACTGGTCAAGAGATATTTTTACTACGGAGAAACAAATAAAAATTTTAATCCACTGGTCAAGAGATATTTTTGCTACGGACAAACAAATAAAAATTTTCATCTACTGGTCAAGAGATATTTTTACTACGGACAAACAAATAAAAATTTTCATCCACTGGTCAAGAGATATTTTTTACTACGGACAAACAAAAATTTTAATCCACTGGTCAAGAGATATTTTTACTACGGACAAACAAATAAAAAAAACAGACAGACAAACACAATCGAAAACAACACTTTCGCCTTAATGCAGAGATAACAATAATATTTGAGTGTAAAATTCTTTCTCTGTCGAGACGCTCGGAAAAAAAAACTAAGTACTAACCATTTAGTTGTGGATTAGTTTGTTGATTAGCATATCAACTACTTATGAGGCATTTAATGTCAAAGTTGTTTTTGTTTTTTACAAAAACAGTTTCTTACGCTTAAAGTATTATGGTTATCCTGGCCTTAAAATGGAGGTATAGCATTCGGTTGTGCTTTGCAACAGATACAGAAAACAATGCGAAGACATGTAATGGGTTACAGAAAACTACACAGGGAAATAAGGAGCAAATGCAGGCAGGCTAAAAAGGAGTGGCTCAACGATAAATGTGCAAAAACAGAGATTGAACACGACTAATAAAGAAGACATACATAAAAAGTAAGTGAACTCACAGGATAAAAGACATCCTCCTCAACGGGATGTATAAAATACAATGATAGAAAGATCATATTAAAGTAAGTGGAAATATTTCATTGGTGAGAAGAATATAGAGAATATATTTTCCAAGGCAAGAGAAAGCAACCGACCATACACAGAAATACCGACGGACAGGAAATATTAAAGTCCTATGTGTAAGCTAAGGAGTCCTTATACCAAAAAATTAACCTTATTTATTGAATGACCCTCGTAGAAGTCCTTATACCGAAAAATTCACCTTATTTATTGAATGACCCTCGTAGAAGTCCTTATACCGAAAAATTCACCTTATTTATTGAATGACCCTCGTAGAAGTCCTTATACCGAAAAATTCACCTTATTTATTGAATGACCCTCGTAGAAGTCCTTATACCGAAAAATTCACCTTATTTATTGAATGACACTCGTAGAAGTCCTTATACCGAAAAATTCACCTTATTTATTGAATGACCCTCGTACAGTGACCAAACTGAATAGAAACAAAGCAGCAAGACTGGATAGTATTGTAATAGAGATGCTGAGAAATCTGAGCATGGACAAAATTACAGAAATGATAAATGAAACCTGCAGCAGTGGCAATATACAGAAAGACCTGCGCAGATTTATTTTCATAGCACTACGAAGCCACGTGCAAACGAATGTGAACTTCACCGCACAATCACATGACAAAAGTTATCCGAATTCTGATGGATAGATTGCGCAGAAGAATCAAACCAGAAATTGGACAAGAACAGTTCGATTTCGTCAAGGGCAATGGAAAAAGGAATGCGATATTTGTGCTTAGAATGTTATCAGAAAGGGCAATACAAATACAGAAGGACGTGTACCTGTGTTTTATAGACAACGCAAAAGCATTCGACAAAGAACGCCACAGAGATTTGATAGGGATGCTTGGCAACCTTGGCTTATCCGGGAAAGACATTCTTCTTCTTCTGTGTGTCTTGTCCCGTCAGGACGTAGGCGATCATGGCCTTCAACTTTTTCCTATTCCTGGTGGCTCTGAGCACGCCTTCTCCTGTTACACCATGCAATCCTCGTTCCGTCATCCACCTGATTAGGTCCTTCAAATATGTTATCCGTTGTTTTCCCTGTCTCTTTTTCCCTCTATCTGGCCTGTTAGTATTAGGTTCTCCAAGCCCTCCTTCCTCATTGCGTGTCCCAGGAACTTCAGCTGTCTATTCCTGATGCTCAGTATTAATTTCCTTTTTGTTTCCATCATTTCCAAGACCTCATCATTGCTGACATGCTCGATCCATGATATTCGCAACATCCTTCTGTAGAACCACATTTCAGTTGCTTCAAGTTTTTCCTTCATCTTTGATGGTATTGTCCAGCATTCACTGCCATATTGAAGAACCGACATCACATAGCAATCCAGTACTATCTTTTTAGTTTCTAGCAAAAATGTTCCGTTTCTTAATACTTTAATACTTTACTCAACTTCTGGAATGCTTCCTTCGCCATGCCAATTTGCCTTCGGATCTCTGTGCCGCACTTTCCGTCTTCTGTTATAACGCTTCCCAGGTATTTAAATTTTTGTACCTGCTTGATTCTGGTATCCCCGACCTGTATTTGGCATTTTGGGCTGCCCTTTTTACTGATGACCATGCATTCGGTTTTCGTGGAGTTTGTTTCTAGTCCTTTCTTGTTAATTTCTTCTGCTACCTTCTGTAGGAATTCTTGTAGCTTCCTTTCTGTGTAGAGTACTAAAAAAAACTGTGCTAGCAACAAACGGCCTACATATAGACATGAAACGAGTTCAGCAGATATACAACGATAGAAACGGGTGTAAAACAAATACGTGTCTACTAACCAGATCTATTCATTCTATACAGCTTGATATTTCTGAGAGCTCTTTTCATAGGCGGCCGCAATCTCAATAATATAAGATATGCAGATAATACAGTATTAATTGCTGGCACAGAAAAGAAACTACAATACCTCCTAAAGAGCGAAGTAAAAAAAAAACAGCTGAAAAAACGACTACATATGAACTACAAGAAAACTGAATGAACGGCTATTAGTAAAAAAGAGGAGTCTAAAATGCCAACTTTAGGCTAAGAATACTAAAATCAACAGGTATAGAAATTTAAATAACTGAGAAGTGTTATATCAGAGGAGAATAAAGGCGACACTGAGATCCGAAGGTGTATTATCATGACCAAGGATGTATTCCAAAAGCTGATTAGAGAAAGATTTCGCTGGAAACAAAGAAGAGAGTACTAGATTGTTATGCGATGTCTGTTCTTCAGTATGTCAGTAGGTGCTGGACAATCTCGTTAAAGATGAAGAAGAAACACGAAGAAAAAGAAATGTGGTTCTACGAAAAGATATTGAGAATAACATGGACCGAACATGTGAGAAACGATGACGTTTTGGATAGGAAGAAAAACTAAAAGGAAACTGATATTTAACATCAGGAAAAGACAGCTTAAAGTTTCTGGGACATGCAGCATGGAAGGAAGGCTTGGAGAATCTGATACTCACTGGACGGATAGAGGGAAGGAGAGACGAAGGAAAGCGACGTACTTGGTGGACTTGAGCAGATGAATGGCGAGCAGGATTTAAGAGGGGGTAACAGGAAAAATCTAAAGCTAAAAAGGAATAGGGAGATGTGTAAGACCATGATCGCCTACGTCCTGAGGAATTACTACACATAAAAGAATAAGAATGCCAATTTTCTTGGAAATTTTGGTCATTATCTTTCTATTAAAGTCTATTGTTGGAATATTTTTATATAAACACGTAATTTTATACTTTCATAGTGTTTTGACCCCAGTTTGGGAGTTCACTATAAGTTGGTCAGTTTGTTATACAAATGTAATGTCGAATACTTTTACTTTAAAAATATAGTGTTTGTAATGTTATTAAATATATCTCTAGCAATTTCACAAAAGAATGTATTGTTAGACATGATAGTTTTGAATCAATCCTCCACGAAAAGTCCCCTGACATCCTAGCGCTCTGTGAGACTAATTTCAACCCCTCAATTCCCTTCTCTGACTTCTTGATCCCTGGCTATCTTCCCCTCTTAAGGAAGGACTCTACTTTCCATATGCATGGGCTGGGGGTTTATGTTGGTGAACACCTCCCTCTAGATAGAGTGACTTATCTCGAATCCTCTGACCACCCATGTGTCTCCATCTATCACTTCTCAAATCGGTTAGCTATCTTTTCTTTCTCTACCGTTCCCCCTCCTCTCCCAACTGCTCCCTGCTAGACAGCATATCTGACAATATAGATAAGGCTACTTATCCCACTCATTCGCTAACATATTTCTGTTCGGAGATCTTAACGCTTACCATACCAAGTGGCTAAAAGAATCTGTTACTGATTCAGCTGGCATTCATGCCATGAAACTTTCTATTTCTTAACCTCTTACGCAAGTGCTGGGTTTTCTCACACGCTTTCCCAGCATGTCTTCAGGACACGCTTCTCTACTAGATCTCAGCTTCACCTCTGAACCTGACACCTGCCAAGTCTCGCAGATTTCCCCTCGCGGTATTGCCCAGAGGAACCACTACTTTCGGCTACTTCGGAGCCATGCATCTGACTTCAATAGGTGCCTATTTGCCTCTGCTCGTAATGAATGTAAGAGGATTCTGAATGAGACCAAACGGTTGTTTGCTCAGAGGATGAGTCAGCGCATAGCTGACCGCAAGTTTGGCTCCAAGGGCTATTGGCGGCTGTGGAAACGTGTGATGAACAACAGCAAATCCTCCATCCCTCCCTTAATCAATGAATTCAAGATCCTCATGGCATCAGTGGACAAAGCGGAGTGCTTTGCTCATCAAACTCCACATTTGACTCGTCTCGAGTAGCCGCACCAGACTTCTCTCTTAGAACTGAGGCTCAACTGAAAGATGCTTACACTACCCCGTTTCTGGTATCTAAGTTAATATCAAAATTTGACTCCCATAAAGCGAGGAGAGGTGATGGTCATTGTCCTTAAGAAATGTGCCCCTGAACTCTCCTCTGTTCTCTCTAAACTCTATAATTACTGCCTCTCTGCTTCCTGTGATCCTGCATGCTGGAAGTCCTCTTCTGTGGTTCCTGTATTCAAGAACTCAGAGAAACCCTCGGACCCATCCAACTATCGTCCTATCAGCCTTCTATCAGTTTTCGCAAAAGTGTTCAATGCTGAAATAGTTCAACATCTTCCTGCCCATAAACTATTCTCAGACAGGTAGTACGGTTTCCGCTTTGCTAGGTCTACGGCCGATATGATAACGATCATCACGGTGTACATATAGCAGGCCCTTGATAAGTCCGGCGAGGCTTGTGCTAATGCCTTGCATGTTTCCAAGGCATTTGATAGGATTTGGCGCGCTGGCCTTCTACGCAAGCAAAAGGGCTATGTTATCACTGGACACTTGCTTGATCTGATTCAATCTTTTTTTATCTAAACGCTTTATTAAAATCTTCTTGAATGAGCATGCCTCCACATCCTACGGCACGAATGCTGGTGCCTCCCAGGGCTCTATCCTAGGCACGACACTCTTCCTGATCTTCATAAATGATCTCCCAGAGATGATCAAATCCCAAGTAGGCATCTATGGAGATGGCACCACAATTTCCTCCCGCATCAATAAGAAATCCGGCGAGGCGGACCAGCATAACCTCGCTGCTGATCTTGAGAAGGATCTACACTCAGTGATGAACTGGAGTAAGAAGTGGCTTGTAAATTTCAATGCTTATAAAACGAAACTGCTATCTGTCAACCATCACAGGCAACATCTCCTGCACGCCCCCATAAGCATGGACCAAGCGATACTCGCTGTAAGCAGTATACTCCGCCTCCGCAGCCTTACCCTATCTTCCGACCTCAAGTGAAATAATTACATTGAGTCAATAGCTAAATCCATTGCTAGGAATGTTGGGTCACTTTGTCGGACCAGAAAGTTTTTTCTTCCTGAATCCATCTTGCACATATACAAATCAACCATCAGTCCGTGCATGGAATACTGCTGTCATATATGGTCAGGCACACCTGCTGTTCATCTCAGTGTTCTCGACAGGCTCCAAAGGAGAATCTGTAATGAGATAGGTCCCAACTTGGCAGCTCGACCCCAGCCACTTTATCACCGGCGGGATGTAGCTTCCATCTGTTTGTTATACAAATATTTTCATGGCTTCTGTTCCGATGAACTTAAGTTATTGGTACCCCTGCCCCAAGAATTTACTCATGCAACCAGACTGGCTGCAAGGTCTCACCCATTTACAATTAGATCAACTAAATGCAGCCGATAATTCTACTCCAGAAGCTTCTTTTCTCGCACTTCCCGCCTGTTGAACTCTTTCCCATATACTTGCTTTCCTGACGGCTACAACCTCCAGTAATTTAAATGCAATGTCAATACCCATCTCTTATTCACTTGACTCCGGTTCTTTCAATATCTCCACGTATATCTTGTTCTTATCCTTTCTCTCTACTTTTGCAACTGTCTTCACACCTGTGTTGCCATCCTTCTCTTGCATTCTCTCAGACACCCCCTGTAACTGGTTCGGCTTTCTATTCCTTCCACTTCTTTATAAACTTATACTCTTATATAGCCCCCTGCGCATCAGTAGCGGTACCGCCTTGCTTGGGGTGAAACGATTAAAAAAATAGAGATTGATTGGTCGTTTCGTGTTTAAGTGTTTACTCAAATTGATAGAGTACTGGATTGCTATGTGATGTCGGTTCTTCAATATGGCAGTGAATGTTGGACAATATCATCAAAGATGAAGGAAAAACTTGAAGCTACTGAAAAGTGGTTCTACAGAAGGATTCCGCGAATATCATGTATCGAGCATGTCAGCAATGATGAGGTTTTGGAAATGATGGAAACGAAAAATAAATTAATACTGAGCATCTGGAAAAGACAGCCGAAGTTCCTGGGACTTGCAATGAGGAAGGAGGGCTTGGATAACCTGTTACTAACAGGCTAGATAGAGGGAAAAGAGACAGAGGAAAGCAGCGGATAACATATTTAAAGGACCTAATCATGTGGATGTTGGAACGAGGATTGCATGGTTTAACAAGAGAAGGTGTGCTAAGAGCCACCAGGGATAGGGAGACGTGGAAAGCCATCATCGCCTACGTCCTGAAAGGACAGGGTACATAAAAGAAAAAGAAGAAGAAGAAGAAGAAGAAGAAGATGTGACATGAAATCGGGCTTTATGTGGGCAGCTCGAGCGAGTACACTTGCTCCGCTGGTCAACATTTTCCCGAATCAAGGATAAACGGAATCATACACTAAGTTTGTCTATTCTTCTCAGCTGCACGACTGAGTCGACCTCTGCCCGAAAAGCTTTTTCAACTGAGTCTCAATCCGTGGACAGAACCTCGGCCGTGTTATTCTCTGCCTCAGCCACAAATAGATATACTGATAATTTTCACTTCAAGCAGAAGTTTGATTATTTTTCCAAAGTCAGCCTACTGAGATGGAATTTCACAAACGGTTGTGTTTTACGTGGGGAACACTTAATGGTACATTCAGGTCAAGAGACAAAATTTGACCAGCTCCCGCATACGCCACATCGGGAACTAAGCTTTTATATTCTTCTCGGTCGAATCTCCGTTCGTAGACGGATCTGAGACCTTCTCTAACCGAAGAATAAAAGATTCACTAACAATGAACGGAATGAGATATCAACCACTGACAGGGAAATGCGAAACAAATTCGGGCTTTACCTGGGGAGCTTGAATAGATATAAACTTACCATGTATCAGTTCCACAACTGTATATAAATGCACAAATTAAAAAAAATATCAGCAGAAAAACAGAGAAAAGCCCTTATCAGTGAGCTCATTCTTATATGTTCAAGAAAATTCGAAATCAGCATAAGGAAAGTGACGCCGATCATTTGAGGGACATCATTTCTATATTAATCCTATTATGTTTTTTCTCTATCTCTGACTAGCAGTATAGCCCAACGTTGCTCGGGCGTAATGAAAGCTTTAAAACTAATCCATGGTCCTGGAGCTCAGACTCAGCCTAAAGAATATTTGTCTGAAGTTTGGTGAGAATCGGATAAAAAATTGTGGTTTTGTATAAAGGACATACAAACACAAACAGACACACACACAAACATCATGATATATATATATATATATATATATATATATATATATATTATCAATTTTCTGCACTATTTTAAGAACTGCAACCTTAAAACTTCTGAATATCGTTTCTTATGTGTTTGTCTATGAGTGTATCAAATTTGATTAAAATCGAACCACTCCTTCTATAACCCGATTTTTTGGATTATCGATTTTCGATATTTATCGGGGGTACCTCGACACAAAACCTAGCTAAGAACACTCTCAGATGCTTATAGTACAAGTGCGTAAATTTTCAAGAAAATCGGTTCAGCCGTTTCGGAGTCTATAGGTAACAGACACACACACACACACACACACACACACACACACACACACACACAGAGAAACAAAGTTCCATTTATAAATAAGTTTAGATATCGTGCACGTTATTGCAAATCTTGCTTTCCTTAAATGCTTTTCTACCAGTACACCACTAAAAGCCAGCAGTTTTGGCTTTAAACTTTACACCATATATACAGGATGTCCATAAAGTTCGTGCGCACCTTAAAAAGTTATAAATTTATTTGTATTTGCGATAGAAATAATTTGTAAAAAGTATTAGAAAGAAGTAAATCTATATGTTTTAAGGTTTTATTAAAATTTTATTTAAGTTTCCACATGTCCTCCATCATTAGCAATACAAAGGATAATACTATTTAGCAGTTCACGGAAAACATTTGCCAACTGATTTACAGTAATGCCTGAAATCACATTAGTTATTTTAGCTTTCAAATCTTTTAATGAACTAGGTTTGGTTGCATACCCAATTGTTTTCACGTCTCCCCATAAAAAAAAATCAATTGGTGTCGAATCTAGTGAACGTGGAGGCCAATAAAATGGTCCACCCATTCCGATCCATCTGTTAGGAAATTTCTGATTTAGAAAAAGGCAGAGCAAAGTGACAAGGGGCTTCATCTTGTTGAAACACTGTATTATTTTTCAAGTTTAATTGTTCAAGCTGCGGAATAAAGTAAGTTTTTTAAAGTGTACACGAACTTTATGGACACCCTGTATATATGATTTAAACTAATGTATATATTCCAGTTTAATATTTATTTTTTATGAAAAGTGCTCAATACAGAAGTAGACCATTAATGGATAGTTATGCTTTGAGCAGCGAATATTGATAGCTTTTGAGTTGCAGTATGCTATTATTATCACAAGAATAATAAGTATATATATATATATATATATTGATTCTGTTTCTTTGCCTGTTTTTTAACTTTCACTCTGGAGCTATATTTACTATGATTAATGTATCTGGTAGTGAATTTTTCCTACTTTCAATTATCACGTCCAAGTCCTGCACATCTATGATCATCTTCTCTTTCTTGGAGGCGTTTGCTGTTGTCTTTTGTTTCATTTTCAATTTTAGCAAGATTAAACATCATGAAAAGCGTTCAGTCTCTATCTAATATTCACCGAAACTTTTTACTTCTTTTTCAAGCCAGAAGTATCTTACTTGACAATGTCGTTCTTTCATTTTGCTGAAATGCGAACATATTAATTCTCTGTTCACAACAAAACAAATTCCCTTTTCGCTATGCGACGCCAACGCAATCATTTTTTCACCAGTATTTTTGTTATAATAATCAATGTCATGGATATTCTTTTTAAATGTCTTTCATCATTTGTCAAATTGCCTTTTTGAAAAACTGCATTTTCTTTCAGCTATGAATCCAGCAGCCTTTCCTATATGCCAGGTGAAAGATCTCTTATCTCTTTTTTTTTTTTTTTTTTAATCGTATCACCACGAGCAAAGCGGTAATGCCACTGATGTGCAGGAGGCTATAGTGAAAAGATTGGAAAAGAGAAAGCCGGAAACCACATCCTAAACAGGGAACAAGGGATGAGCCTCTTAACCTGTTCAATAGACGTGGGTGGAGTGTGAACCGGGCGATAGATAGATCTATCTACTCCAATTGAAAAAAAAGAAACCAAAGTAAGAAGATTGGAAAAGAGAAAGCCGGAAACCACATCCTAAACAGGGAATAAGGGATGAGCCTCTTAACCTGTTCAATAGACGTGGGTGGAGTGTGAACCGGGCGATAGATAGATCTATCTACTCCAATTAAGATCTATCTACTCTCTCTGTTATAACGATTATACTATAAATGTTCGCGTAGTCTGGCAAATGTTGTGAACGCACTAAAAAGGAAGTAGTTATCTGTGAGACGAACTCGTTTACCACAGGAGTCATCATGGGTTAAAAAGTGCCCAATGAGGATAAAACAGTTATCCTCATGGAGTACTTTTGGCCTTATGCTAGATTAAATTACAGCTTACGATGGTCATCACGCCTGCCACACCTCTCCTCCTCAAGAACTGAATATTTTGCACAGGCATCGATGATCTGCCTCGGAGATCAAAACCAAAGAAAGATACGAGTTCCAGTCTTTGCTTTCATTGAGCTACCTCGTTGGGCTATGATATATAAGCCTTTTATTTAAAGGGCAGCTTTGGTCACGTAGAAGTATCGCTTCAGTTTTAAATCTCGCTAACACATATCTCCGGGCTAGTCAGTATGTCTATTGCAATCGATAGGGGAGTTCACGCATGAATCATCTTCTCGAACTCTGTACGCAAAATCAATTCTCTTCACAAAACAAAATATTGTTAAAAGTAATAGTCAGTCTGTTAAGTGTCATATGTGATACACGCTTGGGCGATCATGTCTCGAAAGAGACATGACTGACTGGGCAAAGAATTTTCCCGCAGTAGATTGCCATTACTTTCTACGCTAGACTTGTTGCTAACCAAAATTATAGAACGCAATTTTTCTTGCTATTTAACCCATAGTTAAAGAGAGAAGCTTTATCAAGGGTATTTGTGCGTAAGTGAATGCAAAGAACTCAACTGGAATTCGAACTCGGCTCTCCGATTTCTCGTTCTCGAGTCGATATCCACTACACTACAACGTGCATCCAGTAAATAAAAGATGGTAATGATTGTAGCTCTTTAGAGATTTTTTTATTAATTTTAAACTTTTCTTCTTTATATCATTCTGCACAGATCGAATGAAAATCGAATGTTAGAAAGTTGAACACTTACTGTGGTCGACGTTCCAATGTCATTGGTGCAGTGGATATCAGCTCGGAATGTGAAATCGAAGAGCCGAGTTCGAATGCTACTTGAATTCGTTGCATTCACTTACGCGCAAATACTCTTGAAAAAGGTATTAATCCGCCTCTTCTCCCTCTAGTTATGGGTTAAATAGCAGGACAGATTGGTTTCTACAGGCCTGATTGACACAGAAGGTATGTCAACTTACTGTCGAAAAACCTTTAGCTCGGTCAGTCATATCTCGAAAGAGACATGATCACCCAAGTGTGTATCACGTATAGCACTAAACAGACTGAAATGGTTAATAATGTCAAATCGTAAATATAATTATTTATAATCTTATACGATAGAATTTGAAATAGCTCAATCTGCATATGTCTATTAACAGTTCCGCTGCTGTAACATGTTATTATATATTATTATATAATATTTCCTTTGGCCAACGTACACATTTTTCTTCTTTACAAGACGTTGGCGGTCATCACTCTCGACAAATTCCTGTTTTTTTTTTGCAGTTCTAAAATAAGTTTTGTCTTTTTATTGTATTTCTTAAATCTTGTTCTGAGACCAGTTTACTTAATTTCGCTCCGTAACTTATTCTTTGTAAACTCATACCTTCCGTCTACCTTGTGAGTATCAGTTTTTCCAAGTCTTCTTTCTATTTTAGGTGACATAGAAGTTTTACATTTCTGAAGTTAAGTATAAGTCTATTGAGTTTATTCCCATTTTCTTTACATTTTTGTCATTTTTCTCATGCTCGGTTCATGATATTCTCAATATCTTTTTGTAGAACTATTTTCTGTTGTTTCATGTTTCTTTTTAATCTGTGATGGAATTTCTCATCATTTACTGCTATATAAGAGATCATATATTATGTAACATTTCAGTACATTTTCTAGTTTCTAACAAAATTTTCCTATTTCTTGACACTTAATTTTTGGATGATGTTATGTGAGAAGAAAGTGTCGAACACGGATCTCCAGACAACAAACGTAACCGTCGAAAGAATTGTTTTTCTCGGATCACATGGCCATAAATATTTGGTATATAAAGCAACCCGACAGATGTTTGAGTGTGTTCTGCTTTGCGCAGAATATTTATTGTCGGATTCATTGCCCTTGGGCGAAGAGGAACCCAGACAAAGCTTAGCCGAAGGGCAGAGTCTCGTCTGGGGAAAAATAGACAAGCATGTTTTTGCCAGAGCTTATAGGCACGGATTTCGCACTTTAAATGATCTTGTACCAATTCCTTTTCGAGCATGTACCCTAGTGAGGAGATAGTAGATATCGGTTTGATTTTTTGTGCATCATTCCGGTGTTGTACGTCATTGATATTTTTTTTTGAGTGAATTAATCGAGAGAATTTTTACGATAGCATAACTGTGTATTATTCGAAAGATTCGTTAGTCCGTTAACTTTACACGAATAGAGAGAAATATTAGAAATCGCTAACAGCGAGTTATCAAAAGTTCACTTCAGTATAACGTTACAAAAACTAACATTATAAAAGAAGACAACATTCTCTATGTCAATACGTCTTCGGATTTCAGTGTTGCACTTTCTGCGATCTGTTTAAATTCTTCTCAGATATTTTAAATGTATTCTTTTTGAAAATAACAATTTGTAAGATTTTTTGTGCTAACAACCCTAAATCCTTTCTTCCTTGACAAAATCCAACGAAGTATCTGTAATGTGCTCGATACCGACTTGGGAGCTAAGCTGCAGTCCCTATCTCACCGGCGTGACGTGGCTTCCCTGTGCCTCTTCTATAAATACTTTCACGACTTCTGCTCCAATGAACTTAGATCACTGGTGCCCCTGGATATTAATTTACATGAGTTACTAGATTAGCAACTAGGTCTCACCCTTTTACAGTGAAACAGATAAGATGTAACCGCAATTTCTATTCTAACAGCTTCTTTTCACGCAATTCCCGCCTGTGGAATTCCCTTCCACATACTTGCTTCCCCGACAGCGACAAATCTCCAAGAATTTAAATGTAAGGTCAACAGACATCTCCTATTTCACTAACTCGCATCCATTCTCTCAAGCTTTTTTTCCATCTACTCCGCCCCCACTCTCATCCGTCTATTATCTTCCTCCTGACATTTTTTAAATCTAACTACTCTTTCTCATCACTTTCCTGTATGTAACCCCCTGCTCAACACTGGCAGTGGAGTGCCTTGCTTAGGGTGAAATGATTAAAAAAAAATTATTATATATGTCAGTCAGTTAAGTGCCATACGTGATACACGCCTTGGGCGATTATGTTTCAAGAGACATGACTGACTGGGCAGAAGATTATCCCGTAGTAGGTTTCCATTGCTTTCTGCGGTAGACTGGTTGCCGACCAAGGCTATAGAACCCAATCTGCGCAACAGTGGCAGTAAAATGCCTTGCTTGGGGTGAAATGATTAAAGAAAATTAATGTGTAGTCCTTTCTTCTTGTTTTCTTACACTACATTCTGCAGGGGTTCTTGTAACTTTTTCTGTCTGTTCTAACAACGCTGGTATCTGCATATTTGTGTTGTCAAGATTGCGGCAGCCAATAAAAATTTTTTGGAGACGCTGACGTTTATGTCATAAACTAAATAATGCTAACTGCCATTAAAAAACAGTGTAAATATATAGTAGTGTTAAATGAGAACTGTTTAGTGTTGTATTTTTATCATATTGTGTGTGGTTGGGGGATTCATTCCTTGTGATTTTAAAAACAGAGATATTAAGAGAAGGGCGTTTATCATTTAACATTCGATACCACATCTTAAATTAATCTACTGATAAAATACAAAGTTTCTATTGTCCCGCTCCGGGCCAATGTATTAATTGAGGTGATGGGCTATGCTGATGACATAGGTATTCATAGTCGGAACAAGAATGATCTTAAACAGAAATCAAGATCTTCTAAAAAGTGTTTCAAGAAACAAGACAAAAACAGAAAATATGACCATCTTTGAATGGCACCTGCACGTAATATCTACATTTATAAAAGGCAAGATGTTTGTGTGTGTGTGTGTGTCTCTCTGTCTGTCTGTATGTACTTTATACAAATACACATTTTTATCCGATTCTCACCAAACTTTACACAAATATTCTTTAGATTTTGGGTTCTTTTTTTTTCTAATTTGGCCGGAAGTAAGACACGAAACACAGAAGATAGGTTCAAACAGTGTATTAGTATAACAAAAACAATATATACACAGTAAGTAAGTAAGTGTTAGTAAATAAGTAAATATAAATAAGTAACTCCGAACAGTACAGTTACGATGCTTATTGCCTGAATCGTAGCTGGCTATAAACTGTGTACCAGCTACTCGTTAACCGCTATTTAACTGCAGATAATTATATAGTAAGAGGAAAGGTCCACTCCTCGTAGGCGGGAACTATAACAGTTTTTTTAATGTTGGTTATGAGAGCTGTTAGAATTTGTAGAGTTTTAACGTCATTAATGATTCGATTGTGTTATCGATAAAGATCTGTCAGGAGTATTATTGTCATTCAGTGCGTGCTTATTTATACTGGCACAGTCTGCCCTTTAAACAAATAAGTAATTGATTAGCTATCAAGTTCAGATGCTTGAGGTGTGATTGATATAAGTAATATGTGCTTAAACATATTTAAAGACGTGATTCTTTTAACCAAAATTATACAAAAATAATTGTAATACAATACTTTATGTCGATTTCCCTTATCTCATTTACTGTGAAACAGATTTATAAAATAGATCTATCACTTATCTTACTTTCTTACGAGAAGTATGGGTTTTTTTAGACTTAATGCGGAAAGAGGCCTTTGAAAATTGAAACCTTCATGGGCATGTCAAGGGCAACAGAGATAGCGGAAGGCAGCGGGTCACCTGCCTGACGAGTTTGTGCGAATGAAATAGCGGAATGCGGCGGTAGGCTTTGAAAAATGGTTGACATGCTGCTCAGGGCCACATTGAATAGGAAGCTGGGGAAAGCCATTATCACTTGCGTCTTGAAGACATACAGTAAATAAATAAAAAATATTAATAACAAGAAAGTAATAATCTCAGCACATTCCAAAATCATTACTTATTATATATGCAGTCGATACCACAGTTTATCGGTGAGCATTCAAAAACGAGGTCCAAAGAGTGTTAACTGTTCTCCCCCTTGATCTTGCTCGTACAGCTCAACAGAAGGGGAACTGGCTTGTAACGATTAGTGTAAGCAACGTTTCCTCATCACGGAATGTTCTCTAGTCATTGAGAACGGTTTTACTCTCAAAGAAAGTTAATGTCTAGAATGTCTATTGGGACCCTGGTTTACGCCAGACTTCAGCTAAACCCTTACACACGATCCATCGCTAACGACTTTAGAAAAATTGTAACAGAGCAATATAAATAAATCTGGTAAACATTTATATGCATTGAAATTATCCCCTTCCTTGGAAGGTGTGGTCAAATAAGTAGTTTAAATATACTCATGCCAATTCTATCACTCAATTTTAATGTTTCCAAAAAAGCATTTCTAGGAAATGAAATCGTTAAGTCTGGTATCTGAAAGTGTAGTTTTTATTGTTATGGTTGCCTGATTTTATTATGAAATCCTTTATTTTAGGATTTATTTAAGATTGAAACTTATGAACCTTAAGATACAAAATGTAAGTCTAAAACCCAATATTTTCGTAAGAGAGCTAATATTCTAATTGTGAGTTTCTTATGCTGCTCGAGAAAGTAAGTGATTCTTTGTGACATGCAATATCTTTACAAGAGCCGAACCACGCCCAAAACTGTCGCTCTGTCGCCATGCCAGGGCTGGAGATTTCCAATTCTCACTTTTTAGCCACGACTGAGTCTCAATATTATTTTTGAGTGATAAATTGTTTTTCATTCTACAGCACTTATCTCACAGATGGAACTTTGCTTTTTTTTGCACAATTCTTTTATAATTCAATGGAGTGTCCATTAAATAATTCAAGTCTCTGGAGAAGTAACCGGCGAGAAGTGATTTCTTGTCATTGTGTCAATGTAAATGATTCTCTCCCAAAGTTCAAGGAATTGCACGTGAACTAAATCTAGTATGAACTTTTAAAGAAGTTCTTTTTTTAACAAGATCGTTGTATACGAACGGGAAAAATTTTAATATCACAATACCACACCTTCCCAGGAAAGGGATAATTTCAATGCATATAAATGTTTACCAGATTTATTTATATTTCTCTGTTACTTCATGAATAGAAATATAGGTGTTTGACTTTTTACTTTACAAAAGAACCATTTTGGAGGAAGAATTCGATTTTATTTTGTTAGAACGCGTCTTTATTTCGTAAATTTTAAAGAGAAAATTTTGCCGTCGTAGAAAAATTCAGGACTCTTTTTGTTTGTAAAGTAGAAAATTATGGAAAAGATGAAATTACTATCTGTTAGATGAGAGTAAATCTAGGGAAGAGAAAACAATACTCTATATGACGAAGATAGAAAATTCTTTGAGGGAAATTGTAAATAGTTTCTCAATAAAAATATAACATAAAAAATAAACCTAAATGCAAAATAAGAAAAAAGAAAGAAAAAGAAAAATCGAAAAAGAGAATGAAAGAAATGAAGAAAGAAAGAATTTAGCAAATAAGAGAAGACAGAATAAAAGAAAGAAAAATTTAAGAAGTAAGGACAAAATAAAGAAAGAGAGTAAGAAAATATAGGTAAGTAAGATAGAATCTAGAAAAGAAAGGAAGAGAGAATAAAAATAAAGTAATAAAGTAAAAAATAGAGGCCAAAAGAAAGAAAGAAAAAGAAAGAAACTAAAGAATATATAGAAAAGTGAATAAAAAAGGAAGAAAATAAGAAAGAAAGAAAGAAAGAAAGAAAGAAAGGGTGGGAGCATAAAAAATATGAAGTAAAAAATAGAGGCCAAAAGAAAGAAAGAAAAAGAAAGAAACTAAAGAATATATAGAAAAGTGGATAAAAAAGAAAGAAACTAAGAAAGAAAGAAAGAAAGAAAGAAAGAAAGAAAGAAAGGAAAGGTGAGAGCATAAAAAATATAAAGTAAAAAATAGAGGCCAAAAGAAAGAAAGAAAAAGAAAGAAACTAAAGAATATATAGAAAAGTGGATAAAAAAGAAAGAAAGAAAGAAAGGGTGAGAGCATGAAAAATATGAAGTAAAAAATAGAGGCCAAATGAAAGAAAGAAAAAGAAAGAAACTAAAGAATATGCAGAAAAGTGGATAAGAAAGAAAGAAACTAGAAAAATAAAGGAAGAGAACATAACAAAGAAAAATAAAAAATAAAGGCAAAATAAAAGAAAGAAATAAAGAAGATAGGGAATAAGTAGAAAAATGGATGAGAAAGGAACTAGAAAAGAAAGAAAGAAATCATCACAGACAAAAGAAGATAAGAAAATAAAAGCTAAAATAAAGAAAAACAGAAAAGAAAATAAGAAAGAAAGTCAGTAAAGCAAAAAGTCAGAAACGTAAAAGATGTAGAAAATGAAAACGAAAGCCACTATTGATAAGATGAAGACGAATTTAACTAATTGTAAAACATTTGCAATAATTTAATGAAAGCTTGCCTTTTTCCTTGACAAGATCCAACAGAGAATCTGTAATATGATAGATCCCGACTTGGCAGCTCAGATACAGTCACCTTTTCACCGGCGAAAAATGGCTTCCCTGTGTCTCTTCTACAAATACTTTCACGGTTTCTGCCTCGGTGAACTTAACCCACTGGTGCCCCCTATATATGAATTTACTCAAGACACAAGATTAGCATGTAGGTCCCACCCATTTACTGCGAAACCAATAAAATGTAAACGCAGATTCTACTCCAACAGCTTCTTTTCTCGCACTTCCCGCTTGTGGAATTTCCTTCCGTTTACTTGTTTTGCCGACAGCTATAATCTCCAAGAATTTAAATGTAAAGTCAATAGTCTTCTCCTATCTAACTAACCTGTATCCTCTCTCTCATGCTCCTTTATACGTCCACTCCACTCTCATCAGTATACTCATCCTTCTTTTATCCACTTCCTGACACCCCCTTACCGCCTTATAACCTGTCATTTTTTCTTATAACTTTCCTCCTATGTAACCCCCTACAAAACAGTGGCAATAAAATGCCTTGCTTGGGGCGATATGATTAGATAACAAAAAATATTACTTATCGCTTAGCAGTCTTGTAGTCTATCCATTTTCGAAAAGCTCGCTTGATACTCCAGTCTTGAGTTTCCAAATGATACTTATTAAACCGTAGTTTATATATATATATATATATATATATATATATATATATATATATATATTCTAAACATATACTGTTAAATATAAGAGACAATGAATTTCTATTATGTTTAATCATGAGCCGTCCTAAATATCGTATTTTGGCTTTAATTTCAGGTGAAAAAAAATACAAAAAGTCACCGAATAGCAGACGAAGTTCATAAATTTGTAAAGCGGTTCTATGACATGACACCGCGTGAGAGACTATTCGGTGACTGTTATTGTTGTATAGCAATGTGTTCTGTCAACACAAGGTAAAATCATCTTTTACGATGGATATCTTTATGTTAACGTCCCTGAAACATGAAGATGGCTCGTGTGAGCCGAAATCTTAGAACCAGCAGACTAAAAAATATCCAAATGTCGGACAATTTTTGTCTTTACTTTCACTTGTAATTAAAGCCAAAATACGATATTTAGAACGGCTCATGATTAAACATAATAGAGAGTCATTGTCTGTCATATTTAACAATATATGTTTAGAAAATCATCTGCAGCCTCGATACAATATATATATATATATATATTTATATATATATATAAATTATAAGATAGATTTAAATAAAATTAGACCAATAAACACTTGTATTAGAAAGTGCCCAGTACATGTTTGAAGGAGAATGAAGAGTCAACATGTAGATCGTTTAGATATCTGGGTAGGGAAGATGCTGGTTACGCTACCTTGGTTTTGAACTTTCCGTCAGGCAATTTATTTTGCAAAACATAACGATGGATGACACGGAATATTCGAACCCATGTTAGCGTAACCGGCTGATCTTCTCTACCTAATAAAATAAATATATATATATAATTCGCATACATGCTTGTTTCGTGGCATCACAGCTCATCAGAGCGGCTAGTTTAACCGTTTGTTTCAAGCCGAGACCGCCAGAACGACAAAAACTGCTAAACGAAAGGTCCGAAAAAATGTCCAGATGTAGACACATTAGAAAATATTTTCTAGGCTCTTACAAACCTGGATGAAATGATTCTCAATAACAAACCACTACCTTACTTTGAACTTCCATTTAAGAACTTATAAAAGCGTTAACCGTTAAAACATTTGTCAAAACAAATCGCTTGACGAAACCTAAAAGATCAAATCCATGCCAGCGTAACCGTCTGATCTTCCCTATCTATCTATCTATCTATCTATCTATCTATCTATCTATCTATCTCTCTCTCTCTATATATATATATTTATATATACATGGTGTTCTCACTAAACTGATTTAATTCAAAATGAGAATACTTGAGTAACTATATGTCACAGCAAAACGAAATGAAATAGGCTGTTGAACAATTATTTATTTGATTTATTTAAATTGATTTGTTTATCATAATTCAAACAAGATATTCAAAGTATCTAGATTATATAATGAATTTAACAAAGCTTTACAAATATTTATTATGCGTACCACTTGTGATATAATCCAGTTCCTGTCAAATCGATAATCCAGTTCCTGTCAATACGCTGTAGCATGTCTTGCGTAACATTCTCTATTGCCTTGGAATTTTTTGTGCTATATCTAAATCTGCTTTTCAGTTGGTGATTTTAAGAAAAATTTCAAAATTTCATTCTTCATCCTGAAAGAAAAATGTTAAGCATTCTATTTAGTTCCATTTTACCCATTTGTTAAAATTTGACATCACATTGAGCGAAAATTGTCAATTTTGGCGGGACTTGTATATTGTGATTTCTCAGCTGTATATAATGCTAATAGTTTTCTCTAACATTACACATCGAATAGATATATGTACTTGGTTGCATATTGTCTATGCTTACGGCATATCACGTTGAATACACCGGTTCTCGTTCTATCACCGAAGTTAAGCCACGTGAGTCTGGTCAGCACTTAGATGGGTGACTACTTGGGAATACCAGGCGCTGTAACCATTCAGTGACGGTTGTGCGTTGTGGTGCAGTGGATGTCGGCTTGGAAAGAGAAATCGGTGAGCCGAGTTCGAATTCCAGTTGAGTACCCTGCATTCACTTAAGCACTAGTACCCTTGGGAAAGTTATCAATCCGTCACTTTCCTCCAGTTATGGGTTAAATAACAGGATGGAGCCTGGAGGCAACCCATCTAGTGTTGGTGTCCCAATAAAAACAATCTTGGTAGCCCTGGCGAAGCATCAAGTATTCAGCTATTTGACAAGATTATGAATTTCACTGCAAACTGCGCCAGGGTTCCAAATGCGCAAGGAATACTGATGGGGTGTAGTGGGTTCTATATCGGCCAAGGCCGCAGGACGACGACTGTAATGTGCTGGTTAACAAGCTCATCCTGCAAGCTAAATCGATAATATAATGATCTCGATTTTCATTCGATTCCTAAGAGCCGGACTAACCTAAGAAGCGTAAGTAATTTATGGGCACTGTAGATCTCACTTTGCATCAATGGCATTGATCTATCTATTTTTTATTTATCATGTCTTTTCAGGACGGGGACTATCATTGCTTTCCACAAGTATCTATCCTTTGGAGCTTTTAGAAATTATTCCTTATTCCTCACAAAATCTGCTTCTCTGGACAGTTAGAGAAGAACAGTGCATTAGCTAATATGGATTTCGCTCTGCTCCAATTGCCTTCTTAGTGTCTAATTTTCTCAGTCTTCTTCCTCGTTATTTTTCACTTTTTTATCTAAAAATACACAATTTTCATATAAAAGTATAGTGCAGAGGGGGCTTTATCGCCTTTGGACAAAATTTAAATTCAAGCCGATGATTTCATTTGGTTCGTGATAATCGTTGCGCCAGTTGTATATACCTAAACAAATATTACTTCTAATTATCTCGTTAGTATAATGTTTTGATGGTTGAGGGGGGGGAGCAGTGTACGCCCGTGCGCTGACGCCCGCGTTTGTGTGTGCTCATTTGACTAGATGATTTTCCCATAACTACTTTACATAGGTCAGTCAGTTAAGTGCCATACGTGATACACGCTTGGGCGATCATGTCTCGAAAGAGACATGACTGACTGGGCAGAAGATTAACCAGCGTCAGTCAGTTAAGTGCCATACGTGATACACGCTTGGGCGATCATGTCTCGAAAGAGACATGACTGACTGGGCAGAAGATTAACCAGCTTTCAACATTGCTTTCTGCGGTAGAGTGGTTGCCGACCAAGGCTATAGAACCCAATCTATTCTGTTATTTAACCCATAACTGGAAGGAAGAGACGGATTAATACCTTTCCCAGGTATTTGCGCGTAAGTGAATACAATGGATTCAACTGGAATTCGAACTCGGCTCCCCGGTTTCTCGTTCCGAGCCGATATCCACTGTACCACAACGCACATCCTTTTACATAGGTACGTAGTAAAAAAAAAACAAAACAAAAAAAAACTACTACTTTTGTGGTCAACCTTGACAATATTTAATCATTCAACAAAAGTAACAGAACGGGTTTTTAATATAACTATTGCTGATATGGAACTGACCTATTTCTTCTCTTTATTTTTTGTTTTGTTTAATTTTTTTTCTTTTTTTGTAAACCTGAAACGGGTTTGAAATTGTTTGGAAATCAATCCAGTCCATAAACGCTACTTTCTTCGTTCCGGAAACCAGCGCAAAATGGAATTAAGAAGATTCCTGACATGTCCATTAGACCCTCCTAAATCATATGCCTATTTGACAAATAGAAAATTACCATTTCCACTCATTCGCAATGATATTTTCTCTTGTCTTAAAACATTCTAATTAAATTTACTTAGACAATGGTTTTATGTTCTTTCTCGTTTCAAATAAACATCCCTTCATCGATTTTTGCCTGAATTTCTATGTTGGGGCGATACTACATTAATTACTATCTTGTTATTTCCTATTAATTAAAAGGATATTTCATTGAATACCCATGTCTGCGTAAACGACCTGTTATTTTTTTTTAAGCATTTGAATTACGTCTACCGGCCTGCATATGCGAAAGACCTAATAAATAAAATGTGGTGCCAAGCATAGTACATTAGCTAATATCTATTTCACTCTGTTCCACTTTTCTTCTTAGTGCTTAATTTTCCTAGTCGCCTTCCTCATGAGTTTCCATTTTTTTATTTAAAAAAATATACAAATAATAAATTATAGAGCAAAAGAGGCTTTATCGTCTTAGGGCAAAATTCAAGCCGATAATTTCGTTTGGTTTGTGATAATCGTTGCGCCAGCTGTGTATACCTAAACAAATATTGACATTATTCGAGCTGTTGTCCCCACCTTTGCTGCCTGGTTTACGACGTTTCGGTTGTTGTACGCTCCGGACCTCTTCAGGTTCCAGGAATTTCGAACCGAACCCTTTATTACGATCACTGGGTAATATCATTCCATGTGCGAAGCCGCTTCCGGTAGCCATGAGTTATCTCCCTTTAACTTAACTCTTCTAACTTTACTACTGCTGTAGCCTGCTATTTAGCTCACAACACTTTGGGTCAAGTCACGGGAACTAAACAACGTCTATATTCACTTGGCCATGTGTGCTTGAGAACAACAGCATGTGAATTTCTGGCACTTTTAAGCCTAATGTTTCAGTAATGTTTGGTTCGTAATTTCTAACACCTGAAGAAGGCCGAAACATACAACGGCCGTAACGTTGTAAACATGGCAACAAAAATAAAGACAATAGTCTGAATAATGTAAATACTACCTCATCTCTAAAGTATAGACAAATACTTAAATATTACGTCAAAATATCTTGTCAGTTTAATGTTCCAATGGTTCAGGGAGAGCACTTTGTAACGGAAGACCTGAGTCAGGCCCTGCCTGCTTTAGTGGTGGAAGATGTAGGTTCAGAAAGTACAATGCACATTGCTACAAAAATACCGCGTTATACTGAAACACACGTATCCTTTGAAATTACGTTTAGAATAAAAAGAAATACAATCTGATTAGAATTATAATCGATTAATTCATTCGAAAATATATAGTTATATTGATTTCTAAGTTTTAGTTGCGATTATTTTTTCTTCTGCTTTGCCAGACACCTGTTGCATTTTACTGGGATGTCCAGTACAACGCTTGATTTGATCCACATGAATATGACCAACGATTATGTTGATTGGTTGTTTTGTTTTTATGGCATATCAACCTCGGCGGGTCATTTATTGCCAACTAAATTGTATTTATTTATTGCTAGTAATACTTTGTTTTCTTTCAACAATTTATTGTTGTTTTTATATAAGTTTTGTGTCTAGTAATACTTTTTTCTTTTCGAGTATCAAGATTCATTGGGATTTGTTTTAAATTTAACCCATAACTGGAAGGAAGGGACTGATTAATACTTTTCCCATGGGTACCAGTGCTTAAGTGAATGCAGGATATTCAACTGGAATTCGAACTCAGCTCACAGATTTCTCTTTCCGGGCCGATATCCACTGCACCACAACGCACATCCGTCACTAAACGCTTACAGCACCCAGTATTCTCAAGTGGTCACCCATCTAAATACTGAGCAGGCTCAACGTTGCTTAACTTCGGCGATCGAGCGAGAACCGGTGTATTCAACGTGATATGGCCGTAAGTGGAAATTATTTATGACTCACCCTTACAGAAAACAAGACAGAAATTTATGTTGAACCAATGATCACCAACGAGTAGACAAAATCACATGATCACATTGATTCCAGCACCTGTTACCAATCCAAGATAAATCATAATTGGAAAAATTGTTTCTATGCATAACACGCAACCATTTATAATCTGAAAGTATTAAAGTGCATCAGTCTGTCATCAGGAAGAAACAGCTGAAGTTTCTAGGACATTGAAGGAGAAAGGAAGGCTTCGAGAATTTAATACTCAAGGGGAGGTTAGAGCGAAAGAGAGACAAGAGAAAGCAATGCGAGACATACTTGATGGTCATAAGCAAGTGGATGGTGGAGTAGGGTTTTGGAGGGATAAAAAGCGAAAGAAGCGACAAGAGAAAGGGTTAAATGGAGGCCAATGATCACCTACGTTCTGAAAAAAGAAGATTCATTTTTGAGATATTTAGTATGATCGGTTGCTAAACTTTTCTTAATAAGCATTGTTCTAGGGCAAGACGCTAATTTCTAGACATAATTTCTGATCATGGGTCATTTTTGCAAATACGGGTTGCGGCGAAAACACCTCTCACATATATCTCCCATAAACAGTTCCAACTTAATGCTAAGACAATGAAGACATCATTCCCATTAATATCCTATCATTATGTGGGTGGCATTTCTGGGTGGCATTTCTGGGTGGCATTTCTCAATAAGTAAATTCAACAAACAGAACAAGATTTATTCTGGCAGCTTAACATGATGTAATGGTCAGCAATCTTGTATCGTTGGATCAATTACGACTGTGTAGTGAGTTCGATTCTCACTGTTTTTACATAAATCGCCATAACAACATTTATTCACTTTCTTTTGTTAGACAATAAATTATATCACTAAGCATCCTCCATATTTTATCTTGACTTTCTTACCGCTAGCCTAAAAAACTTACTCATTAGCGTTCTTAAATCTATTTTTTAATTTTTTTTAATTATTAATAAAAATAATTTAAAAAAATAATTAAAAAATAATTAAAAAATAATTTAAAAATAATTTTTAAAAAATTGAATTATTTTTTTAATCTAAACATTTTGAAAAATTAACGATATTTTATTTTATTTTACTTCTGTTTATAAATACATGTTGCAAAACAAAATTCTTACATTTTCCTTGATGAAGTCCATCAGAGGACGGTAAACAATACTTTTTTCTTTTATATCTTTATTTATAATCTGCTGCAGATATATTTTTTTATTTATATCTGAATTTTTGCACACACACACACACACACACACACACACACACACACACACACACACACACACACACACACACACACACACACACACACACACACACACACACACACACACACACACACACACACACACACACACACACACACACACACACACACACCACACACACACACACACACACACACACACACACACACACACACACACACACACACACACACACACACACACACACACACACACACACACACACACACACACACACACACACACACACACACACACACACACACACGCGCACACACACACACACACACACACACACACACACACATACATGCACATACGAGGTCTGATAAAAAAGTTAATGGACTAGAGCTACAAGAAGTAAACTACAATACATATCACTTCGATATTTAATCTCCTTTGAAGTATTTCACTTTAGAGGCCATACACTTTATCCAGTCTTGTTTCCACTGATGAAAGTATTCCTTGAGCTTTGTTTTTGTGATAATGTGTAGCTGCCTTGTCGTATTCTCTTGGATTTCCTCAACGTCACCAAATCTTGTTTATTTTAAGTAATTTAAATTTTGGAAAGAGTGAGTCGCAAGGGGCGAGAATATAGTGCAATGTTGTTGTACTTGGCCAAAAGCTGCTACGGAAGTGATCGTCATGTATGTAACGTCTGTGGTGTGATGATACGACTACACTCTAGATCAGGGGTCGGCAACTCATTCGACTTGATAACGGGTCGCAGGCCGGACGAAGGCCATTAATGAAAAGTCAAGGAAAATTACACATGCAGACCTTTATGAACCTAAAAATTTAAAACCATAATGAAAATAAACATTGCGAAATCAGAAAAATAAAAAAAAATCTAGAATTAAGAAGCACACCTAACAAAGAAACGTCAAAATACTTCAAAGTGGAAAAAATCAATCGAAGTAAAATGGATTAAATTATGACGTGTATTTTTGAAACTGTTATTGAAAATTGTACCACAAGCAAACCACATACACACGCATCAAACAAAAACGAAACACATATACCCATACATACGAGTACAAATAGTTGCAAACATATATGCTTACGTATGATAACATAAGAACATGGTTTATTGAAAGATTCTAGCTACTTACATAGGGTAAGTGTCAGGGGTAAGCGATGGGGGAACGCTGTTGGAGGAATAAAATAGAAAGCCGACTGAGACAACATTGTCCCTTTGAAAATGTCCCTGCCTAATGTCTGTCACCGGTCGGTCGGTTAATTCGGCTCTCAGTTTTTGTTTTATGTTCATTTTATTTATTTTTACGCAGAAACGGAGGTGATTGGATTTTGATCGTGTTTTACGGTCATAGAATTCAAATTCGGTTGGGTGGATCAGAGGAAAATAACAGAGGAAGGTTGCCGACTCTTGCTCTAGGCAACCTTCTAAATACTGCTTTAAAAAAATAAAAATGACCACATAAAGGTTTTATCTCCAAAACATGCTTCAAATATTCAGCATAATCACTTTATATCATATGATAGAAAAAAACAATGAAACTAATGTGCTTTCAGGATTCATTATTAAAAATAATAAGGTTGGAGGATAGAGTTTTTTAGTATTTCTACATAGCCGCTCACATTCTCATCTAGATGTTACAGAATTATAATTGAACACGAACCGCCATTGCTCTGTAAGAAAAATTCTACACAACCTAATGAGTCCTTATTATAAAGATAAAGACTTTATTAGTAACCTGTTAATCTTTCCACATACATACCTTCTGCTACTTACTACTACAAGCTCTGGACACTTAACTTCTTACTATTTCTCCTTGAAAATTTAACTCATACAAATGAATAAACTACGTACATTTTCTCATTCAACTTTTAACTGTTACAAATTGATGTTATTCTGTTCTTTAATAAAACTCTCCTTTAACATACAAACAAAATACTTTCATTCTTCCATATTCCAACATTCACGTTTCACTCTTCTGGTAATTCTTGGAACTGTGCTGATTCCGATAAAACCTTAAGTTGTAGGGAGTTTGGCTATGCTTCTGACACAACGTAGCAAGTCCTTACTATAAAGGTAAAGGTTACCTTTTATAAATCTCTTGAAAGCAATGTGTTATATAGCAAAGTTGTTTGGGCTTTCTCGCCTTGAGGGTGGAAACTGGTCTCGTTGATAGAAAACTCTAAATTCAACCTCAGACTGAATAGTGATGGGTTCTGTCAGGCTGTCTTCCCTTAGACACGCAACGGCTTTTATATGTGCAGTACACTATTGACTCCACCCTTGATGACCTATTCTGTGGCTGCAAGACTCGTGGGAATTCATTAAAAAACTATTAAATAAAAATAGAAACGTAATGAAAACACAAACCGAGTCAATATGCAGAAAATGTAAATTATATGATGAATGTAAATTTCCGGCTTTGACGTTCGGCTGTGAAACATAATAATTGACAAAATCAGTCGAATATAAACATAGAAACGCGTAAAGATCAATGGAAAAGAATTGCTAGGAATAGCAGTTAGCGAATTATACGAATCAATGAATCGACGAAAGTAAAAAAAAAAATGTGATTAATTCAAATAAAATGTCTCGTCGCATTCTCTTGGATTCCTCCGAGCTTTTGAAATCTTTTTCCTCTCAAATGGGAGTTCACTTTTGAAGAGATAATCGTTGGCAATGGCAAAAACTGTGGAATTTACTCTGAGGTATGGTGAGACGACCACACTCTACACACCTTCCTCCCAAGCTCATCTGTTAGAATTTTTATTGCACCCACATTGCTGCTGAATGAGAGAGATGATAAGTTTAAAGTGGGCCTATACGGCAATACCGTGTAAAATTATTCAAGCTCCTCCTAAGCACTGCTATAAGTCAATGTATATTTTAAAAGAACTCAAGGACACTCTTTGCAATTATATATATAAATGCGCGTAGAGAATTTTCATATAAATTTCTCTTCATTATACTACAGATATTCATATATATTATTTTTCTATGTCTTCTCCGTTCTAGACGCTGGTGATCACGGGTCTCCACAATTTCCAGTTCTTTGTAGTTCTTAATAAATTGTGTGTTCTTTTTTTCTTTCTGAAATCCTGTTTTGCCATTTATACCTCTTGTTTTGAATCAGTCCTGTGAGTATCAATTTTCTAAGCCCTTTTTCCTCATTATGTGTCTAAGAAATTTTAACTGACTTTTTCTGATGTTAATTATCAAATTCGCTTTATTTTTATTTTATTATGTTTTGTCCATGGTATTCTCAGCAGACTTCGGGAGAACCACATGTCTGTTGCTTCAAGTCACTTCTTCATCTGTGACAGAATTGACCAGCATTCATTATCGTATAGCCGTTTATATAAAGAAGAGACTCGTAGAAACAGAGTGGTGATGCTGCAGACAATTGCTTAGAATACTTCAGACAAAACATAAGATCAACAAGAACCTTTGCAAGAAAATGGAAGCTAGAAAGTCAGACATACCGAAAGAGATTGCTGAAATATCTCGGGCACACTCTTAGGAAACACAAGATATACTGAAAGAAAGAAGATTTAAAAGAAAACATCGAGCAACCTGCCTAAAAGATTTGTGTGAATGAATTGTAGAGCAGTGAAAAGAGGGTTGGAAAAGAAATAAACATTGCAGGAATTTTTGGACAGCCATGATTGCACAATATTTGATAGGATATAAACTGAATGTGGCCTTGATAGACCCCATTCGCGCCCAAAGAGCTATGTCCCAGCGACTAATCATCAGGTGTGACAGTCTCCAATGCAACGAATGCATATGAAGACGCTCCACTCCAATATCGCCTTGTTGTTTTCCAACCATCGAACACACTCCTCCCCGGCGGCAAACCTTCGTTTCTACACTCATCGATTAAACCCTCGGTTTAATTCACGTCTCCAGCCTGAGCGATCATTGGCAACGACTTCTCACATCGTCCTCATGCACCTTTTGTCGAAGTCCTTGAAGCGAAAATGAAGTCGCCCTCGTGTCCTCTTACCATTGCTTAGTTCCCTGCCCAGAAGGACCTTCGGAATCCTCCCATCCTGCATGCGGTGTACATGTTCCAAACAATGAAGTAGACGATGTTTGAAAATTGCGTATAGATTTGTTAACTGGACACTGGTGAGAAATACAGCAATGGGGAACTGCTGGGACCAGTTTATGCCCATAATGCATCTCAGACAGCTAAGATACTGAGGCGTCTCTCATGTCTGGATTCTCCTAAAAGCACTGCCGTAGATCAGCAAGCTGACAAGGTATTCCCTATAGACTAAATTTTTTGTTGCTCATAGTAAGCTGTCTGTAGTTCTAGACATCTGAGGTCAGCTGGCAAACGTAGTCGCAGCTCGTTCGATCCATCTGTCTGGGGAGAGAGTGTCTAAGCGTTGTATCGCTGAGGTGAGACAGAACAACAATAATTACAAGAGAGGAGAGGTTAAGTTGTTAGAGTCGCAGAGAGAATAGTCCGATAATACTCGTCAATGACACTGTGAATTGTTTCCGACCTTTCCACGTGGGAAGAAGCCAATAAGGACAATTAACGTAAGTAAAACTAAGCCCGTAAATTCGGACAAAAACGTTTGTCTGCTTTTCCCCAGAGGGGACTCTACCCTTCGGCGGATCCCCGTCTGTGTTCCACTCCGCCCTAAAAATCTCAGCGTCCGACATAGTGAACGACTGATGCACACTGTCAATCCCCTCAAGATGAGACTCTGCCCTTCGGCGAAGCCCCGTCTGGGTTCTTCTCCGCTTGAAAGTAGAGTGTATGACAACGTTAACGTCTGACGAACGCATTCGATTAACTCAGACTCTCAATGAAGGTCCGATATTTTCCGAAATACTTGTCTGCTTTTTCCCAGACGAGACTTTACTCCGTCTGGGTTCTTCTATGTCTGACAGCAGAGTGAACGACTAAGGAACGCAGTAGTTCTCAGAATGTTAATGACGGTCAGAATTATTTACGTCTCCACGACGTGGGTAGAAGCAGTACAAGGCCAGTTAACAAGGCCGAACGTGATACACGCTTATGAGACCAAGCAGAAGATTTTCCCGTAGTAGGTTGCCATTACTTTCTGCGGTAAACTGGTTTCCAACTAAAGCCAGAGAACACAATCTGTCAAGCTATTCAACCCATAGCTAGAAGGAGAAGGATGGATTAATACCTTTTCTAAGTGTATTTGTGCGGGAGTGAGTTAAACAAATTCGACTAGAATTCGAACTCGGTTCTCTCATTTCTCATATCTATTGCACCAAAACAGGATTACTAAAAGGAAATTGCATTCTTAGGCCAAAACAAACTACTAAATCAGAACTCATCTCAAAATGCAGACACAGAAACAAATCTTTAAATATCGAAGACTGAAAACGAACAATATTAATGAAAGGAAATAAACAAAACAAATAAACAAAAACAAGGAAAATAAATTAATCTAAACATATAAATATATAAATAAATTGAATAAATAATAAAAAATATCAAAACACGCCCACCAAAATAACCGTTAAAATATACAATAGACTACCCACAATGCATGACTGACCTGTATATACAAAAGGTCGAGCAAAAACACAACGCACATGGCCTGAGGATCGATTCTGTTTGACATTAAACTATAATTTCTAGGTGTTAACTTTTATTGTCCATTTTATATTAAAGTGGACATTAACAGTCAAAACCCAGAAGTGATAGTCACTCTCTCCTTGATTTTGAGAACTTAAACGATAAAATATAGCATATCATAAAACTATATATTTTACACACACACACACACACACACACACACACACACACACACAGATATATACATATATATATATATATATATATATATATATATATATCTTAGTAATGGAATAACAAGCCACAGTTCGTAGCATTTACTTTTTAAAAGTGCTCGATATGTAGTAGAGCAATACTTATAGAAATATTTTAATTACTGGTATTTATGATGAAAAACATTTTTCACAAGAGCTGCCGTGTTTCGGTATTATCAATAGTACCTCATCAGGCAATTTTGGAAATCTCCTGATGAGGTATTATTGATGATACCAAAACACAACAGCTCCTGTATAAGGGTGAAAAGTGTTTTTGTATTAAAAATACCAATAATAAAAATATTTACACATATATATATATATATATATATATATATATATATATATATATAATTGTAAACTTATCACTATACTCGTTTCGAAAAACCCTCCGATTATATACGCGGAAGGAAAAAATGGTTGTAAAAAAGAAGGTTGTAAAAAAATGGTTGTAAAAAAAGTTATTTACTTACACCCCCCCCACACACACATATATATATATATATAATCGCATTTAAATTCCTTCATATATATATATATATATATATATATATATATATATATAGTAATGCATGTATTA
This sequence comes from Ascarosepion bandense, assembly GCA_037127315.1. Classification (NCBI taxonomy): domain Eukaryota; kingdom Metazoa; phylum Mollusca; class Cephalopoda; order Sepiida; family Sepiidae; genus Ascarosepion; species Ascarosepion bandense. The sequence continues at coordinate 1,322,450 of JBBBDQ010000505.1, read as the reverse complement.
TTAAATATAGAGATGTTTGTCTATTTATTTTATGTACTTTTTTCTTCCCATACTTAATATTTCTTGTTTTCTCTCTCGCTTGGTCATGTGTGACGTCATGAGCTGTGATGCGGAATTTGCTTCCAGTGTCTTAAATGCACGAGTTTGTTATTGCTTGGAAATCTTCTATGTAAACAAAAACAGTTTGTCATTATGTTTTGTCCATGTTTATAATATATAATGTAATTTGACATCTTTGAAAATGGGTTATGTAGCCGAAGGCCTGAATTGAATTATTAAAAAAAAATATGTATCAATATTGTAATTTTCTTTCATTATTTAATGATAATGGCATTAAGCATATCAGAGAATATGAAAAAGAATTACATAAAATAGACAAAACTTGTTTATATTATTTAATGAAACATGCATTAATGAAAAAATGAAACCTAAATACGCACAATATATATATATAATTTAGTTATCCGCATACGAGCCTTTTCCGCTTTATCACAGCTCATCAGTGTGGTGGACACATCCACTTGCTTCTGGCTGGGATCGAAACTTGACCGTTTTGATGTCAGTCAGAGTCGCTACCTCCTAAGCCATAGGCACCTGGAATCAGAGCAGGGAAATTTTAACGTGTTGTATATAAGCAGTGTATACACACGCCAGTCACCGAAAGAACTCAATTCATTTTTGAAGAGTCACGCATATATCGCACAAGTGGAAACTGTTTTTAAAATTTTCTTCTCTAGAGAGCTCAGTCGTAATGAGAGCAAAATATATTAATCATATATATATATATATATGTATATTTGTTAGATTTTGTCAAAAACATTTTGAGTTTTGAGTTTGAGTTTTGTTTAACGCCATATCAACCTCTGTGGGTTATTTAATCCCAAAAAGGTGAGCTTATAAGGTATTTTTTAATGTTCAATTATAGTGAGAAGGTTGATTTATTCGGATTTTAATGAAATTTTTTTGTTTTTATTATTTTTTATTTTAGAAAACTGAAAATGTCTTCTAGTTTTGTATTCAAAACATGTTTTGCTGAGAACTTTTTTTCCTTCAAAAATATGTTATGGTTATAATTTTTTCTTCAAAAATGTATGGCTGGTAATATTTTTCTTTCAAAATGTTTACAATGTATGTAGTTCTATAAAAGTGTATTTCTATATTTTCAGTGTGTTCGCACCCAGTTTGGGGGTTAACGCCAGCAGGTGCTACCACTCCTAGTCAGGGTGGACCTGGGAACAACAGCAATTAAGAGGTGGTTCCATGCTCCTCACAACCTCCCAAACAGAGGCCTTGCTGCCGGATGCATTTTACCGTCATGCCCAGGACCTGTCAAAAACAGTCATATTAATAAAACGCGCTCGGACGTCTGGAATGTTCAAACGATTTCTACATAATCTATGTCCAAAACTATAGCAAAATGGCCCAATCGCTTTCGCAAAATTCTTTAGCCATTTTTATAGTTTTGTTCGTTTTATTCAGACCTTCACAATTTGGGCGTGACGAGAAACTGTTTTGTACTGGACTACAAAATTAATACATTATATTAGTCATCACTAGTTGAAATTTCTTGTAATATATCATTTGCTGTACTTTTCTAGGGAATTTTCAGCAGAAATATGGCGTTTAATGTTCATCAAATTCTCTTTGTCTGCCATATTGAAAGAAACGTTTGAAAGAATGATTGTTGCTTTAATATACATTATCTAAACCTATTTATAAATGGAACTTTGTCTGTGTGTGTCTGTGTGTGTGTGTGTGTGTGTAGACTCCGAAACGGCTGAACCAAAGTTCTTGAAAATTTTGCAGTTGTACTATAAGCGTCTGTGAGTGTTCTTAGCTAGGTTTGTGTCGAGGTACCTCCGATAAATATCGAAAATCGAAAATAATGGGTTATAGAAGGAGTGGTCCTATTTTAATCAATTTTGATACAATCATAGACAAAGACATAAGAAACGATATTCAGAAGTTTCAAGGTTGCAGTTCTTACAATAGTGCAGAAAATTTGATATCGATATCAGGAAATCAAAATTTGACTTACATCCATTCATTTTTCTTTCAGTCTTCGGTTTCGCATTAACTGGAAACAACTATTGCTTTTTAGTCTTTCGTGCCAACGTCCAAAGAGTCTGAGCTCCAGGACCGTGGATTAGTTTTAAAGCTTTCATTACACCCGAGCAACGCCGGGCTATACTGCTAGTGTATCTATAAATGTATGTATGTCCGTAATGTGGGCGTTTGAGTATTTACTTATGTTGTATGTAAATATACTGACTGGATCGTTGTATTAACATTATATAAAATTTAAAAAATACATCTTTTCTTTCAAGTTTCCACTGCAAATACAATTTTTTTAAATTGAAGAACACGCACATTTTTTACTGCGGTGACACGGCCTTATACGGTCAAATTCTACAGATGTATATCAGACAAGAGGAATCTTTTTCTTCAGTTACCCTTGATAAGAAAAGTCTTGCTGTAAGCAGCGATTCACATATGGTTCAACTCGATATGTTAAAGATGCAGTTATAAAAACAGGACATGAAAAAATATTTGCGATGCCAGTGAATAAATATTTATTTAAAGAAAAACTTCATCGATTTCAAACACTCTCACTGGCAGAACGCCCAAGTGATTTCAGTTTTGGATTTTCATTCATATTTGTTTTGATAGAGAAATCTTATTATTTTACAACTTTGCATTCATTCTCGCACTTACTTTCTTCTACTCACTCCCTATTATTTCTTTTTTCTATTTTCTCTCTTGACACACACACACACACACACACACACACACACACACACACATATATATATATATATATATATATATATTGAAAGGAAAACTAAATACATAATTAAACGATTATAAATCCAGAATTTATTTCAGCAATGCAAAAAACAATTACACTTGCCTCTTTCAGACCATGTATGAATAAATAAATGTTAATTTGACTCCGAATGTAGATATACACAAAAACAAGATTTATAACAGAGAGATTTTTCAACTGGAAATCAGTTGAGAATCGATACATCAAATCACACATATAACACAATAGAGAATAAGGTAGTAAATCACACATGCATAAAACAATTACACACACGCAAAAAAGGGATATACATGACCAAAACAACACTCAGACAGAATTAATCACACACACACATGATTTAGTAATGAATGTTGAAATACACAAAAAAGAGGGAAAGAGCGAAAAAAGAATATATATACATATATACATATTGAAGTCAAAGAATTGATGCCATATATATATATATATATATATATATATATATCAATATTTCTGTTATACAACTATATATATATATATATATATATATATATATCAATATTTCTGTTATACAACTATATATATATATATATATATATATATAGTTGTATAACAGAAATATTGATATATATATATATATATGTATATATATATATATATATATATTGGTTCACATTGTACATACAATAATGCCTCCCTGATGAAAGAGGTCTTGCTTGTTCTTAACCTTTTAAAGCCATTCATTTTGAAATAACCACATCACTTGATAAGACACGAAAAGTGTCGAAACAAAATAGCTACTTTTGTAGTGATATTGTAACGTATCAAGGTTATAATTTATTAATAAATATTATATATATATATATATATATATATATATATATAGTTGTATAACAGAAATATTGATGCCACCACATATATATATATATATATAAATATATATATAGAGATATATATATATATAGAGAGAGAGAGAGAGAGAGCATCAATCTTTCTGTTATACATCACTCATTATTCATGTGTAGATGAAATAACAGTTTTTATTCGGTTTTTCTAATGTTCCGCTAGTTTTTTTTTTTTATGTTTACTAAGATAGCCGAGAAACGTTCCATGAATATTATTTCAAGCCCTTACGGACAGTTCATTAGACCTTTTCAAAAAGTTCGAAGTTAGAATATTTTTCTGTGCTCACATTGAAGGTTGAGGTTGTGGGGAATGATTAGTAATTCTTACTACAACTCACATCCCGGACAATTTACAATTCAGCTTGGAACATAGACACAGAAAAATGTACTACAAAAAGTTATTAAAAATCACATATACAGTAACCTCCACAAATATATAGTGGGGTTACTGTGAATGTAACTTTTTTATTACTTGTAGTTCGTCTTTACTGTTTTTTCCTTTCATAAGGATTAAGAGAATAAAGAAATTATCAGTAATTAGCCATTATCATTTTGGAGTCTTTTCTTGTTAGTATATTTTATTTATTCTCTTGCCAGCTGATCGAGTACTATAGAAAGGAGAAAATTTCATAAACAGAAGTTATTTACGGCTTTACGCTATGTTCTCTGGTTACCGTGTTGAACGCTCGTACAGTGCGGTTACAAGATTGAACACTCTCAAATGCTGGTGTATTTACATTTCTTAAAAACATTAAATGCTATGAAATCTGCCTTTCTCTGATGTGCACCTGCTGTGTGAATCTTTGGTAAATCTGTCGAGGTTCAGTCTCGGCTTGAGATATACGGTTAATCTAGCCGCAATGAAAACTTGTGATACAACGCAACAGGCCTGTCTGCGGATGGTTTATATATATATATATATATATATATATATATATATATATATATATGCTATTTACATTATGCAGACTATTGCTCTCATCTTTGTTGCCATTTGTACAATGTTTCGACCGTTGTACGCTCCGGCCTCTTTAGATCCGAACCATTTATTATAATTACTGGGATACGTCATTCTCATTCTTTGCATGAAGCTTCTTTGGTAGTCATGACTTATCACCCTCTAACCGGACTCTCTAAATTACTTGTTCACCACTACTGTAAAAGTTTTATTGAACTCACAAGTCTTTGGATCAAGTCAATGGAACAAACCAACGCCTTTATCCACTGGGTCGTGTCCTTACGGACAAGAACAACTGAATTTCTGGGACTTATAGACCTAATGTTTAGTAACCATATTCTACTAGAGTTCATATTGCAATTTTTAATGGTAATCGTTTTCTATTAGCGTTTTTACTAGAGTTCATATTGCAATTTTGAAACGTCATATAAATGGCAGCAAAAATGAGGAAAACAATCTGAGTAATGTAAATTATGTAAATACTAACTCACCTTATATATATATATATATATATATATATAGAGAGAGAGAGAGAGAGAGAGAGAGTACTGTGCAAAATTATTAGGACAAGAACTATTTTATCTTGTATGAGGCATATTGACAGAAAATAAACAATTTAATTAAAGTAATTTTATTTGATTTACTCGACAAATGCTTAAACAAGAAAATACAAGTTACAAAATTAATTTAATATTTAGTATAATAGCATTTTTGCTTTGGTCACAGCCTTTATTCTGTCAGGCATTAATATCACAAGCTTCTTCAATGTATCTAATGTTATCTCCCGCCAAGCATCTTGTATTTGTTCCCAAAGTGGGTCTTGCCACGTAACATTACATTTATCAATTCGGGATGGGGGAATATGAAAAAAGTCAGTCATATCCAAGGATAATAGAAGAATGAGTAGTTTCAAAATAACTTGTTTAATAGAAAATAAGAAAACTTAAATATAACTTCTTTTTAATACATTTCTTTTACGCCTAGTTTTAAATACTCAATATTTATTAGCAATTTACGTGGCTCTTCACCCTGTATTTGAATTTCAGTTAGGTTTTTAGAAAAATCAACCCTGTCCTAAGACTTTTACACATTACCGGTAGTGTGCAAATGTGTTAGGACAGGGGTGATTTTAAACTTTATTTTGATGCCTCATAAAAGATAAAATAGTTCTTGTCCTAATACTTTAGCAGTACTGTATATATATATATATATATATATATGTTTTCTTTGACGAGTTTCGTCCATTCGGACTTTATTGGTTTAAAGTGATGTTTTGATTGATGCTTCTACATATACTTACGAAGAAGAGGAGGCACTGTCAATTGTAAATTTAAAATTCTTTGGTAAATAAATGTTTTTTGGTATATTTTATTTAGTTTTTTTTTATTTTCGTTTATGCTTTTATTATTTTTTACATCACTTAATCTACATAATGAGAATAGATAGAATAAAGAAAAGTGAAATGTTTTAAGAAACATAGATTTCCCTAAAAATTGTTCCTGATGTATAAAAACATATATATATATATATATATATATATATATATATATATATATATTTCCCTTAATATATTCATATGAATATAAACAACGCGTGCACTAGATTATGTGCATACACCAAAGCACTCCAACAACAGATACGCTTTCGACAAGGGGTTGGGAAATTGTTTACTCACTTTTGTATCAAAGGCTTTGATCTGCGTCTAATCTTCATAGCGATTAGATAAGACTGATGTTGAAAGAACGCACCGGAATCGGTATCACCTCAGAGTTTTTTTTTATACTTACAACAAAGAACTAGCATACTCTTTTGCAATTCACTTTTAATCATTTCACCTTAAACAAAATAAGATCGCCACTTGTGCGCCATTGGTTACAGTGAGAGAAATGACCGGGTACAGGGGGTATTAAAAACGGATAAAAAATGAACGGGATTCAGAAAGATAGAATATGGCATTTCAGATTTTGGAGATTGTATCTACCAGAGGCGGATGTGCGTTGTGGTGCAGTGGATATCGACTCAGAACGGGAAATCGGGGAGCCGAGTAAGAATTTCAGTTAAATTCCTTGCATTCGCTTACGCACAAATACCCTTGGGAAAGGTATTAGCCCGTCTCTTCTCTACAGTTATGGGTTAAATAGCAGGACTGATTAGGTTCTATGGCCTTGGCTAGCAACCAGTCTACCGCAGAAAGTAATAGCAACCAATATCAACCTACTACAGGATAATCTTTTGCCCACTCAGTCATCTCTCTTTCGAGACATGATCGGCCAAGCGTGTATCACGTATGTCACTTAACTGACTGACTGATCTAACAGAGAAGTAAGTCAATGGATGGGAATTCCACAGGCGGGAAATGCGAGAAAATAAACTGTTGACGTAGAAGAGGTGGTTACATTTAACTATTTCAACGGTAAAAGGGTGAGACCTGGATACCAATCTAATAGAACGCTTACTATACTAGACAAACTTACTAAACATTAGGCTTTATAATATAACCCTGTTTGAATTTGGATTAATTCTTATCGGAGGTCAAGAAGTTTTTTTTTCTTTTAAGTTGGACACGTTCAGCTGCATGTTAAGTATCAGTAACACACACACACACACACACACACACACACACACACACACACACACAAAAGATTGTTCTCGTGTATACCGCCAAACGAATTGAATTTGACTGCATGCTCAGCAGCCTGGACATATTTGGAAAGACTTAAGAGTAATCAAAAATCTTTACAGGCAGCAGAACCACCTGCATACCAACAGATAACGAATTTAGCAGATATACAAAGATAGAAAAGTGCGTAAGACAAGGATGTGTCTTTTCACCGGATCTGTTCAATTTGTACAGCGAGAATATTTTGAGGACCCTAGAAGTTATGCCTGAATTCGTCAGCGGAGGCCACAATTTAAACAACATAAGGTACGCAGATGATGCAGTGCTGATAGCAGACACAGAAAGGAAACTACAAGACTCCTACAGAAGGTAGCTGAAGAGAGTGACAAGAAAGGACTACAAATAAACTGCAAGAAAACCGAATGCATGGTCATCAGTAAAAAGGGCAGCCCAATATACCAAATACAGGTGGGGGATACTAAAATCAAGCAGGTACAAAAATTTAATTACCTGGGAAATGTTATAACAGAAGACGGAAAGTGCGACACAGAGATCCGAAGGCGAATTGGCATGGCGAAGGAAGCATTTCAGAAGTTGAGTAAAGTATTAAGGGACAGGACAATTTTGCTAGAAACAAAGAAGAGAGTACTGGATTGCTATGTGATGTCAGTTCTTCAATATGGCAGTGAATGCTGGACAATATCACCAAAGATGAAAAAAAAAAAAACTGGAAGCAACTGAAATGTGGTTCTACAGAAAGATGCTGCGAATATCATGGATCGAGCATGTGAGCAATGATGAGGTTTTGGAAATGATGGAAACGAAAAGAAAATTAATACTGAGCATCAGGAAGAGACATATGAAGTTCCTGGGACATGCAATGAGGAAAGAGGGGTTGGAGAACCTGATACTAACAGGCCAGATAGAGGAAAAAAGAGGCAGGAGAAAGCAGCGGATAACATATTTGAAGAACCTAATCAGGTGGATGATGGAACGCGGGTTGCATGGTGTAACAGAAGAAGGCGTGCTAAGAGCCACCAGGGATAGGAAGACGTTGAAAGCCATGATCACCTACGTCCTGAAAGGACAGGGCACAGAGAAGAAGAAAAAACGTTCGGGCACATTAGCGAGATTATGTTCTGCTTGACAGTTGCATTCTCAGCGAATATTGTTCCGCCGAGAGGGATTGAACTATCAGGAAGCCTTTCTCTTTCGGAAGGCGTTCGGTTCAGTCAGATTTTCGAAATAGGGAGACTTACTTTTGGGATGTGCGTTTTAGTCGAATGCATATGGAAATGAAAAATCGGAGAGACCGGTTCGAATTCCAGTTCAATGTGTTGTATTCTATGAAACTATCTCTCTCCCTCGATCTATGGGTTAAATAACAGGACAAATAGATTCTATAGCCTTGGTTAGCAACAAGTCCACCACAGGGGCAAATGGTAACCTACACCGGGAAAATCTTCTGCCTTGTCAGTCATGGATCGAAAGAGACATGATTACCCATCTGTAGCATGTATGGCACTTAACTGATTGACTATTTATGAAAACTTTCGACTTACAAAAGTTTTTCATTTTAGGAACGTTTTCTCTTTTTTAAGAAAGAATTTTGTATAAGAAATGTTTTAACAAATTAGGAAGGCTTTCGTGTTAAAAATGGTTATGTTTAAGGAGAATTCTGATTTAGGAATGTTTTTTTTATCATCGTTGACCTCATACAAGGCTCGAGAGCCAGTCATGATTAAAGGCAATCAGATGAAGCCTGTCTTATAAACGTAAGATGACGTTTAAGGAAATAGGGATAGAAAGGTGAATACTAAAATTCACTCCATTCAAGGATCGAGAGCCAGCCATGTTTAAAGGCTATTAAATGAAGTGTGTCTTATAAAAGTAAGACGACGTTTAAAGAAGTGGCGATAAGAAGGTGTCTTATTTAGGAAGGACTTTTTTAATACTAAAATTCACTCTATTTAAGGCTCGAGAGCCAGCCATGTTTAAAAGCTATTAAATAAAGCTTGTCTTATAAAAGTAAGATGACGTTTAAATAAGTGGTGATAAGAAGGTGTCTGATTAAGTGAGGACTTTTGTAATCCTAAAATTCACTCTATTTAAGGCTCAAGAGCCAATCATGTTTGAAGGCTACTAAATAAATCTTGTCTTATAAAAGTAAGATGACGTTTAAGGAAGTGGTGATAAGAAGGTGTCTGATTAAGTAAGGACTTTTGTAATCCTAAAAGTCACTATATTTAAGGCTCAAGAGCCAATCATGATTAAAGGCTATTAAATGAAACGTGTCTTATAAACGTAAGATGACGTTTAAGGAAATGTCGATCAGAAGGTGGCTGATTTAGGAAGGACATTTTTAATACTAAAATTCACTCCATACAAAGCTCAAGAGCCACTCATGGTAGGTTGTTACTCAGTGAAATGTGTGATATGAACATAAGGATAGTTCGAAAAAGGTCTATAGATCGAGATTCACTTAACTTAGCGGATTACTGTTAAAATGGTTATGGTAAGTGACATGTGATACGAGCAAAACTTTAGGAATGTAAATATGGTATCAATTGGAGATATTTAAAATGGATGGATACTTTCCGGTAGACCTAGTGCATTTTGTCACTTTCAATGAAAAAAAAAGATTTTGTAATCACTTTCTCGGACGACTCAGAAGGAAAAGTTCTCTTTATTAGTTGAAACGAAACTGATACTAATTCGTGCCTACGGTCAAAAATATCTGAGATTGGTGGCGTACTGGTAATTATTGATCCAAGTACCAACAAGGAATAAAAACACGACGCGATGACCGATTCAGATAGGTTGTTTAGTACTCATTGGATGTCTCAGAATTTTCAGTACTATAACCTTGGGCTAAAATGGTATAAATTTTAGTGATGACCTCTGGTGCGAATAACTGAATTTCCTATTAGTGCAAGAGATTAACGCTCGAACCAAAGTAAAAGAGATGATTTTGCATCACATATATATATATATATATATATATAGAGAGAGAGAGAGAGAGAGAGATAGATAGATAGGTAGATATTGTAACAAAGTTGTGGAACTCGTAGGATTTTTTAACTGCTGTTCATGCATTTACTTTATAAAGAGTGCTCGATACTAACGTAGAGCGTTATATTGTACTAGTTGTTACAATGGTTTATAAATTCATATCACTATACAAAAGTTTTCGCGTTTCGAAAACATTTCACCCGATGAGAAGCGCGCATATCAGTTTCGAAACGCGAAAATTTTTGTGCAGTGATACTATGAATTTATAAACCATTGTAACAACTAGTAACATATATATATATATATATATATATATATATATATATATATATATATTATAATATAAAGTTTATAAAGGAAAACTCAACAAGTCATATTAGTTATAAACTATGGATAAATTTCAATGAGCTTAATTAGATCATATCATCAGACTCTTTTACAATATTTCCTCCATGTGGCATAAAATTTCTGCTGGAATGAACGTTTTCTTAAAATGAAGAGGGAACATACTAGAAATAATAATAATAAACATAAGATTACAAACAAATAAATAAATGACAATAAATTTAAGGGAAGGAGGAAGGAGGAAGGAAAGAAAGGAGATTGACTCCAGTTCCAAATATGGGTAGTATCTGTTTGAAGTTATTTTGACCGTCTAAGATGGCATGACCTCTGAAAAAAAACAATTCCCCTGACCTTAGGCGTCTATTTTATAAACTTCATATCGCTCTGGTTAACACCCATCGAGCTCTCCTAATGGTTTACCTATTAATAATTTATATTAAGGAAATCTTGGATTATCCTCACCGTTTACGGACTCACAACTATACCTATATTATAATATGTATGTATATATATATATATATATATATATATATATTATAATATATATGCTATACATTATTATTATATTGTCGTGGACCCGGTTAAGAGCCCAGCAAAAAATAATACGAACACCAAAATAGGAAATAACGATATATATATATATATTAAACACACCAATACCAATACCAATACGTGGAACTATTAGCAGAACGGATAAATACGGATTAGGAAATAATACTATAACTGGGACACGCAATAGTCGTACGGTAGCAGCCTTGGCTATCTCTGCCTATCACTCTCGGCTGATCTGCTTATGCTGATCTCCTGCGGATCTCTCTTTATCATGAGGGGAAGTATATGTAGTTGTAGGAAGAGTTCAATCTGTTGTAATGATTGATGCCACAATGACATATATGATAATAATAATTATATATTATTGTTATATAATATTATTATATAATATATAATATAATACATATAGTAATCGTCAGACAGATCTGTTTCGCTGTATCACAGCTCATCGGTACGGCTAGACTCCGATTGCTTTTAATCCAGGATTGAAACCCCACCGAATTGGCGTCAGTCAGCGGCACTATCTCTGGGCTATAGGCACTGGGTAGAAGAAGGCAGATTTTTTAGCGTGTATATTATCATTATACACGCCCATTAGCCAGACTATATATATATATATATATATATATATATATATATATATATATTATTCGTCACTGGTATCTGAAATCTGAGTTACATGCTCGACGTAATCATCAGTTGTTGATTGAAAACTTACATTTATTTTTGTTATGGTACAAAACATATAGCCCAAGACCAAAGATCTAGATGGGAGACGGATGATTTTCATCCGTCATATCAAATAACTTAGCTAGCCAGAATCGTTGACCCAAACGTACTATACAATATTCCTTGCACCAAAACATCACATTCCTACTTACGATTCTTACTACACGCACCATAATACCTTAAAGTATCCTAACTAGTCCCATAGACACAATTTGTCTGTTGGGAATGAACTAACAAATTTAAAAACAAAATCCCCGAGGAATATTTAATGAAATGATTTTAGTAATACACCCCCATCTACGAGCCAATCTTTAATTGTGACAGAAATATCAGATGACAGGCCGAAATATATGCGGCACTTGGATAAATTGAACAGTAATTCAACCAAAAAAATTACCCACTCTTCTAGACATGAAAATAAATACAAAAAACACATTCAAAAATTGAAACGTGCCCCGCATCGACCAAGGACGTTACATTTCTTGTCACCTAAAGTGGGAATGGATTAGGAATGAAACTAAAGAAAGTAAGGACAAAAACTAATAAGAGCCAATGACTATCCATAGCCTAGCTATTTTTAACTTGGCGTAAAAACTAAAATCAAAACAAACCTCGACTTATTTTGGTCGGGGTTGCCAAAGTTTGAATACAATGTCCCCAATATCCTGATGTCCAATCAGCATCAAATAGGCACACTAAGTTGTTTTTTTACTCCCGACAGATGCGTGCAAGAATCAATCCCCTTTTGACACATTCTGGTGGGGTGGTCATCGAATTTTCATCCTGACCTTGAAGCTGATACATAAAGAACAAGATCAGTTGGGAAGTAATAAACTTCTCGTTTCCATAACATTTCTTCTGTCGTGTCGACCATATCACGACGCGCCTAACACCTGACGATGGTGCCACATTTTTACAAACACAAACGGGTCTCATGGACAAAGAACTTTATGCGCAGCAGGCAAACTATGATGTCTTCGATAAACTTGCACACCAGAACCACGACCTTGTAATAGAAAAAGACGTAAGCTACAATCTCCGTCGTCTCGGCGCAGCGGATGCAGATGGTTTAATTTTTCAATCCTGCTGAAGAGGGCCTTTTGCATCATTATTTCACCCCTGGCTCCAAAGGCCATATGGAGTGACCCTTCTGCTTCCTCCAAACCAGAAAGTCAATCAGATAATTTTCAACAGACTCTTCATTAGTATCTGATATACTCCCTCACGGAATAAATTCTGAACGTCAGAGAGGCTATCCGACGCCGTAAGAGAAACTTCACGATAGAAATAGCACTCGCCTTGAGGTAAACATGGCCCGTGTGCACACTTCTTAGGAGCAAAAAATGTTTTACTGGTGTCTTCCTTCCTTTTTACTGGTATCTTTCTTTTCTCATCCACTTGCGAACTAATTCGATCTAAACGAAACATATGGTGATGAATCTCAAGGCTAGGCATATTCAGGCCGCCTTCAGAAAGGTGGAGGTAACAGATCTTACATCATACTTTGGAAGCCTTGCTTCCCCACAAGAAGGAAAACAAGACCCTGACTAATTGCATTATTATGGCATACTCGAGTGGAAGCATGGAGAGTCGGTAATGGGAATAATTTAGATGTACAAAACACATATTAACACATATTTCCTTCCCCTTTTAAGGAAATATTACTCAGGGACAACAGACGAACGGCGCCTTCGGCCTTCTCATTCACCTCAGACCAGTTTCTTTCTAACGAGAGATCGGGACTAGATTAGACTTCGAGTATAATGTCCGGCCCGTCCGTCTAGAAGAAAGGCCCTGAAATAGAAACTACATTCTACGCGCATAAACGCAAGTCAAGAGACTCATCGCGATTGATGGTACTCTCTCATTTCTTTGCAGACTTCGTCAGTATTAAATATATATTTTTTTAATCATCTCACCCCAAGCAAGGAATTCTACTGCCACTGTTGCGCAGGGGGTTACATAGGGGAAAGTGATGAGAAAGTGGGGTTAGTTATAGGAAATGTCAGGAGGAGGGTAATAGACGGATGAGGATACCGAGGATGGGGGTGGAGTAGATGGAAAAAGAGCTTGAGAGAATGGATACGAGTTAGGGTGATAGGAGATGTCTATTAACCTTACATTTAAATTCTGGAGATTGTAGCTGTCGGGGAAGCAAATATATGGAAGGGAAATTCACAGGCGGGAAGTGCGTGAAAAGAAGCTGTCAGAGTAAGCCCGATTCAAGAAAGAAAACGTCATCAGCATAGGTTTAGTACCATGCTGAGGCACCAGGTAAAGAGATTCCGCGTGGGACCGGATTCGCTTTTAACCGGATTCCGCGTGGGACCGGATTCGCTTTTAACTTATGAAGGAAAGACTCCAAACAGACAACCTTGACAAATGGAGCCCGACTACAGGAAATTCTCCGATCGTACCATATTTACTTCCTCCAGCTCAGCGGGAGACGAGTACAGAAGTTAAATCCAAGTGAGAAAATACTGCCTGAGACCGGCGGCCGAATGGACAGCCTACAGAAAACGATGGTCAACCCTATCGAATACCTTGGACTGATCGAAATCAGCGCGGCTTTACTGTAGACCTTCTCGACGATCAAGCGTATCAAATGAAGGTTGTTCCGAATAGTCATATCATTTACAGTAAAATCTTCTCAAGGCCAATCAGACAAGAGAAGACAGCCTGCAAAAGGCTGGCTAATGTCTTGTAAAAAGTCTCAACTCTATATTTAACATCGTAAAAGTCTAAAATTTACCTATCCCATCCCACTGTTCTTGTCTTTGCGTTACAACTCGATCATACTCTGGGTGAGATAGAGACGTTGATATATAAACGCCTGTTTCATCCAGTTGTGTTGAATCAGTCCCAGCAAGAAAAGAACAGGTGACTGCTTCAAATACCGTTCGTAAGTAAAAACCATCTGATCCCGGAATTTTGTGCCGGCCAATCAGCTTCAGCGCTTTCAAGATCTCAGTCCTTTAACGGGAGATTCGCGCCTAGCCGCTTCAACAGCCTTGAGGCGGGGAAGGTCAACAAAATAGGCATAGAACTTAACAGTGCTCAGACCAGGCTCCCCCGTGAAGATCTTGAAAATAATCACAAAAAGCCTCCCATATGCTGCGTCTTAGTCACGGTCTGATTGAACGGTAATGTGACACACGCGATATGCCACTTGCCTCCATTTCTCATTTCCTCTGCACGCATTTCAGCGGCCATATTTGTTAATCCTGGAGATATTCTTTTTAGCCTAGTCTTACTACAAAAGCTTCATCTTTCTTGATAAGCAAGGAGGCCAACTTTACCCTAATTAATGCTATGAACCCACTATCACTGGGATTTAATCGCCCGATCAAATATGGCTTCACATGCCGTTTGTGCTCCTAACTTAATTAGATTTAGTCGACGACTATAATCAACAGCAAATGACATCATTTTAGTTTTCAATGAACCACAACACTAATTTTTAACTACAGTCTCTACCAATTTCCACTGGAGCATAATTTACTGCTGGTCTTGGAAATCTCGCTCCCTAAATAATTATGCGTTCAATTTTCAGTAGCCGACTAACCTAAGCTTAGGCTTATCTACGTTTACACGAAACCGGACTAGCATATGATCCAAGTAAATTATAGAATGTAAAGTTGGACAATCTAAGAGCCTTGCAATCGATTCTCTTAACTAGAACTCAATGTAGTTAGAACGCACCACCTAATCCGAGCCGCTCTTATTACTCCAAGTCCACACTACCTTCCGAAGGTGCACATTTCAATACTTATCGACAAAAAAAACAAACTTGTTAATAAAGTTCCAAAACGGCCTGACATCTGAATTTTTAGTACCCGGTTTTTACCGTATTTTATCAATGTCGGAGTAAAGGACGGCGTAAACGACGGCCGCTTAACTAACCCGACTAGATGTCATCAAAAACGTCCCGATCTGCCTAAACAAAACAGACCGCTCCCCATTGTCATTGGGCGCAAAAAAACCAATTAGTCGGTCGAAGAGAGTTTATAGTAACACCTAGCACACAAAGCCTGACCACAGGAACTGCGAAGACAGGAGCACACGCCGTATTCAAAGACTTGCTCACCAGCTCACCTCAAGCGTCCATCAAAACACGCTGAATAAAGGACAAACCCCTTAGACAGTAATCACGGTCACAAATTTAAAAAAAGGGTCACATGTATAAAACATACATTCACACTGAGGTGCTGAAGATCACGATAGAGATATATCCTGCGAGTCTTCGACGTCAGATTTCGGCCATTTATACTAGCCAACCAGAGAGTCAGGATCAGTTTGACTTGGGTGAGAGATTTGTATTAAATATGGCTGGGGATAGGACACCGACGACCTGCACCATAAAAACGTGGACCATTTTACTTTTGATGAGTCCAGATTCACGCACCTCACAAATTAACTGACCTTAGGAAGTAAGGGACAAAAAGGAAAGATGTAACAAGACCCATAAAAATCACTTCTCGGGTGCTACGACCTTCTTATCGAATTTAAAACAAAAAAAATAAATAAATTCACAAATTTTTGGTTACTTAACATGAACATACATCAAGAACTTTTAAAATCACAACTTTTTTTCAATTATTTTTAGATTTGAAATTCTAATTGTTCCTTCGTCATCTGAGCACAAATTCCAATGCTGGATGTTCAAGCACAAGATGAAGCAATCATTCCTGATTCCATGAAAGTATATTTATATGCAAAGCAAGTGTAGCCAGATTTAGAATTGGTTTGAAATCAGGGATAGACAGAGAATTTACCGATTATATATATATATATATATATATATATATATATATATAACATAGCACACTTGGTATACAATCCAGGTAAATTCCGATAGGGACGAACTCAAGAGAACTCAATGTCAAATTCAGTTATTTAGTTTAACAGAGTAATATAATTTAGAAAAGATTTTAGATTATTACAATGAGTAATACATATTTCACCGCATCCTGATGTTATTATCGCGGCTCATCAGACCCAAATGGTACAACAGTTGGTCCTCAAAATATCCCCACCAAAAATTTTATTTTATTTTATTTTACATAGATGCTCACATGTCCATATTAGAATAGACATTTGTAACGGTTATTTACGAAAATTTCTCGCTCATTCGAAAAGAACCCCAAAGAAAGAGGCAAGCAAGGATAAAGAAAAGATAATGAAGAAAACAAGAAGAGAAAACAAGGAAGAAAAAAAAAAGAGAAAAAAGAAAAAAACTGAATAGAAAGCGATTACGAATTTTTATTTTCTATTATTATATATTTTTTTTATTATTGTCTATTATTATTATTATTATTATTATTATTTCAGTTTTTTTTAAAGATTATATTTTAATTAGATTTTCTTACTAGGAATTATTATTTTAACTTTAAAATAAATTATTACTAGTGGTTATATTGGAATTTATATTAGGATATATGATTTATTTTTCAACGCAAATATATCTTATAAGCAGGATTCGGACCTGCGACTGCTATTAACATAGGGGAAGCCACCAGTTGATCTGGAGTGTCTTAGACCACTCGACCACGAATGATACCACATTCTAAACGAAGTCAAATCAAGCCTATATAACATAAATACGGGTATCGATTAAAAATAATGTTCAAAGAAATAGTTTCAGTATGTCGGTTGCTAAAACCATTTCGTTAATCCTCAGGATTTTCTGTACCATTATATATATATATATATAATGTGTAGAGGTTTTTCACTCTTCTGGGGTTTTGCAGTAAAAGAAAATGTCTGAAGAGTGATGACATGACAATAATGATTTAATGAAACTTTGACATGACTGAAACAACACCGCTCCGTTAAGGGAAAAACCATCTTCACATTAATTGTATCTATTGTTTAAGAAAAAAAATTCAGCGAATATTTACAAGATTTGTTTTCGTTTTGTAAAATTCTAATTATAACAATTTAAACGTTTTTTAAATTCATTATTAAATTGTAGCAATTAAGTACCTGGAAACACTAAACAGTAAATATATTCAATAAACTCGCCATTGACTTCAAATACAGACACTAGACGACTTTGAAATCTATGGGCGGTTCCCATGTTTAAGTTGGTGAATGCTACCGTAATTCTTGCCTTCACGTCATCTTTAGTGCTACAAAGATTTTGTTTGTTCATGATAAAAAAGAAAACATTCTTGCATACATCTCTACACACAACAAAAGATTAAAGATAAAAAGACCCACAGAATTACTTAACAAAAATGATAAAATAAAGGAAATCTTAAAGACAACTAAACTAATTAAAAGCAAACGCCAACCTCAAAATTTAAAAAACATACTAGCCTCATCAAAATTCGAGCAACACATAACACAGGGGCGTCACAAAATTCTACAAAAAATATGTGTTTTATGCAACATAATAATAAAAGAAAGACATTTTAAGTTCAAAAACACAACTACATTTGAAATAAAAACAAATCTGAGCTGCAAATCTAAAATTATAATTTGTGCTCTAAGAGGCAATAAATACGCAAAAATATACGTGGGGCGACATAAGGCCTGAATCAAAAATTAGTCCTGCACAGAAATAACATTAAACTAGCCAACAGCACGAAATTGTTCGTTTCCCAACACTTACACGAATGTAGTGATGGTAAATTCAGAGTAATACATATTTAACCAAAATGCAGATTATGACACGCTCCTGATGTAGGAAGAAATATTTATTTTAAAAAATACAAGCCTTTCCTCAACAACATGTAAAACTTAAGACACACATACAGACACACTAAATTCAAACGAGCTAAAAAGAAAAAAAAAGAAATTTGCGATCACTGCAAAAAATGATATTCAAAAAACACCAAACAAGAACTTGATGACCAGTAGAGTAGAACTGAATCAAAATCGCTGAAAGCAATTTTGAAGTATAAAGACGAAATCAAATTTCATGAGTCAGTGTCAATTTTATTCTGCCCAACGAAAGGTGACTAACTCCCAAAACAGAAGAGATTTAACGTGCTAGTGTGAATAAAACAACAACAACAACAAACAAACACGCACGCATATGAACTTTTCTGACTTGCTCACCGACCACTTATCTAAATTTACACAATATTTCGGCCATCCGAAAAACAAACGTATCGCGATATGTAAAGTCACATGTTTATTCGCATGAAGAGAGTCAACTTTAGACCCGAAACAAGTGTAGCGACACAAATACCATTACGGAAACTTAATATATCATACAAAATGCAAGTAATATTAACAGTAATGACAACAATAAATTTACACTTTAAGCAAAACGTTCACGGCTTCGCGCACTTTTTTATTCTATACCAATTTCTCTCGTAGGAACAACTCCTGTTTCTGTTTATATATATATATATATATATATATATATAATATGTCTATGTTTTAATTTATTTGTTTGAACATTATTTTTAATAGATACTTCACTATTTGACTAGTTAATTTGTTTTTAATTAAACAGTATATATATATATATATATATATATATATATATATATACTGGTCTGAATATTTTTGAGTAATTTTTGTTAGGAAAATATGTGTCATTCAGCAGGATTTGAACCTGTAACCTTAATAACAGAGAGGAAGAACAGAGGTGTATTGATATTAAGCGTGTTAGATGATACAATGACGTATGATTTAACAGTCTAAACAAGCCGTATCAAGCCTTATAATCACAAATTTCCGATTTCTCGTAATATTTATCTTTGCTCTGAAAGCGTATATATATATTTTTTTTTTTTTTTTTAATCATATCACCCCAAGCAAGGCAGTAATGCCACTGATGTGCAGGGGGCTACATAAGAGTGAGAAGATTAGAAAAGAGAAAACCGGAAACCACATCCTAAACAGGAAACAAGGGATGAGCCTCTTCACCTGTTCAATAGACGTGGGTGGAGTGTGAACCGGGCGATAGTTTAGTCTATCTACTCCAATTGAAAAAAAAAAAAAAGCAGTGAGAAGATTAGAAAAGAGAAAAACCGGAAACCGCGTCCTAAACAGGAAACAAGGGATGAGCCTCTTCACCTGTTCAATAAAACTGACGCGTAATATAATGATATTGAAGAAAACACAAGAACGACATAACTTTTGAAAACGTGATATTTGAAAACAATAAAAATGATATATCCTAAAATAAAAAAAGAAAAGAAAATGTACTTTACACGCATGATAGCCCTAAAATTATCAAACAAAAAAGTCTACGACAATATCTTATAAAAGCTGAACATATCCAGCTATTAAATAATTTTATAGTTAAAATTTTCACTGAAAAACCATACAAATAGTCCGAAATATGGAGAAAAAATTCTTTGTTCTCTTACCGGACACACACACACACACGCACACACACACACACACGCACACACACACACACACATTAATTAATTTTTCGAGATTACTTTTAATAACTACACGCCTTATGTTTCGTGTTTTTTTTTTTGTTTTTTTTAATCATATCACCCCAAGCAAGGCGTTAACGCCACTGATGTGCAGGGGGCTACATAAGAGTGAGAAGATTAGAAAAGAGAAAAACAGGAAACCGCATCCTAAACAGGAAACAATGGATGAGCCTCTTCACCTGTTCAATAGACGTGGGTGGAGTGTGAACCGGGCGATAGTTTAGTCTATCTACTCCAATTGAAAAAACAGTGAGAAGATTAGAAAAGAAAAACCGGAAACCGCATCCTAAACAGGAAACAAGGTGTACACGTATTTGAGAAAACATCTCTGTATATCTAAATACATCTAAATAAATTAAATCAATTTCTAATAGACTAGCGATTTGATATCTTAATAAAGATTGTGCCTGGGAACATGGGAATACAGGTCGAATTATCATTAAAGGCACATATTTTTATTAACACTTTCGATGTCTACGTCAATAGACATTAATTGTTTTGAAGCAAGGCTGTCTATTCAAACATGTGTACCATAAACTATAGCGTTTAAACACGAACACAGACGCACATACGACTAAGCAAGAAACAGAAAGAAAAATGTACAGAAAGTAAAAGAAAGGAAGGAAAAGAAAGAACGAATGAAAGGAAAGAAGAAAAACAAAGAAAGAAAAAGAATAAAGGGATAGAAAAATTAAAGAAAGAAAAAAGAAAGAGAAAAAATGAAAGAAACAAAAAAGAAAACAATGAAAATAAAGAAAAAAGAATGAAAAAAGAAAAAAGAAAGAACGAAAGAGAAAAAAGAAAGTAAAAAAGAGAAAGAAAGAAAAGAAAGCAATAAAAATAAAGCGAAAAGAATGAAAAAAAGAAAGAAAAGAGAACAAAAAGAAAGAAAGTAAAAGCAATAAAAATAAAGAAAAAAGAATGAAAAAAGAAAGAAACGAAAAAGCAAGAAAGAAAAAGAAAGAAAGAAAACTTAAACAGGAAAGAAATGAATAAAAGGATAGAAAAATTAAACAACAAAAAAGAAAGAAAGAAAGAAAAAGAAAGAAAAATTACACAGGGAAAGAAAAGAATAAAAGGATAGAAAAATTTTAAAAAAAAGAAAGAGAACAAAGAGACAGAAAGAAAAAGAAAGCAATACAAATAAAGAAAAAAGACAGAAAGAAAAAAGACAGAAAGAAAAAAGAACAAAAAAAGAAAGAGAAAGAAAGAAAGAAAATAAAAAGAAAAGAAAGAAAAGCAACAAAAATAAAGCTAAAAGAATGAAAAAAAGAAAGAAAAGAGAACAAAAGAAAGAAAGCAAAAGCAATAAAAATGATAAAAAAGAATGAAAAAAGAAAAGAAAGAAAAAGAAAAAGAAAGAAAGAAAGAAAAATTAAACAGGGAAAGAAAAGAATAAAAGAATAGAAAAATTAAAAAAAAAAGAAAGAAAGAAAAAGAAAGAAAGAAAAATTAAACAGGAAAGAAAAGAATAAACGGATAAAAAAATAAAAAAATAAAAAAGAAAGAGAACAATGAGAAGGAAAAAAAATGAAGCAATAGAAATAAAGAAAAAAGACAGAAAGAAAAAACAGAAAGAAAAAGAACGAAAAAGAAAGAGAAAGAAAGAAAATAAAAAGAGAAAGAAAGAAAAAGAAAGCAATAAAATAAAGAAAGAAGAATGAAAAAAGAAAGAAAAAGAGAAGAAAAACAAAGAAAGAAAAACAGTAACAATAAAGAAAAGAGAATGAAAAAAGAAAGAAAGAAAAAAAGAAAGAAAGAAAAAGAAAGAAAGGGAAATTAAACAGGGAATGAAAAGAATAAACGGATAGAAAAATTAAAGAATGAAAAAAGAAAGAGAACAAAGAGAAAGGAAGAAAAAAGAAAGAAATACAAATAAAGAAAAAAGAATGAAAAAAGACAGAAAGAAAAAGGAAAGAAAAAGAATGAAAGAGAAAGAAAGTAAAAAAGAGAATGAAAAGAATAAAAGGATAGAAAAATTAAAGAAAGAATAAAGAAAGAAAGAAAAAAGTAAGCAATAAAAATAAAAAAATAAAAAGGAATGAAAAAAGGAAAAAGGAATGAAAAAAGGAAAAAGGAAGAAAAAGAAAGAGAAAAAAAGAAAGAAACATTCAGAGAGATAACCGCTGCTGTTGTTTGTCAATGTAAATAAATTATTCATGAAAAAGCGCCATAAATGTGGCGCGTAGAAATTTCATTGGCGTGAACGGCGAGCTGCGATGAAGAAGACGGACCCGAGCGACGGAAATGGATGCCTCTTCTCGCATATTTCGCTCTAGCAATGGCAGCCAAGCTTTCCGTTGCTACACGACGACGGGAAAAACACTTTGCTATTCTGGCGTCACACTCACTATTAATTCCATGAATCCAAATTAGCCAGCGTGAAAAGTCACCCTCTTTGAAACGACCAAACATAAGAATGTCGTCTCTCTTTCTTTGCTAATTCTACTCCTGAATACAAAAACATCTAGATTCTCTTTTCTCACATACAGATTCTGCTTTTACCCGCGTACTTATCAAAGTGTTATGGTGAAAAACACTTATTCCTCAGACAATGGACTATCCCTCCTATATTAATAAGAGTTAACAGGAAGTTCTTGGAAAGTTCTTAGAAGTTCTAGAGAGTCCCTTAGAATTATATTGGAGTTCAGTAAAACTTCTAAGGCAGTTGATATTAGTCGCCATTTAGCCGAATACTAAGGAGTCAGCTTACAGCGGAAGATTAGCAAGTTCCTAACATTTTGGGTGCGTTAAGTCGATTAGCAACCGACATAGCACGTTTATAACCTTCAGTGCGAAAACTGCTCCACAACACAAAGTTACCCAATTTTTTTCTAGTCCAATATCAGACGGGTGACTATTTGTTTTTTCTTTTTCGAGTATCACTCAGTTAAGTGCCATACATGATACACGTGTGAGCGATTATGTCACTCTCGATCCATGACTGATTAGGCAGAAAATTTTCTCGCAGTAGGTTGCCATTTCATTCTGCGGTAGACCGGTTGCTAATCAAGTATTTAGAACCCAGTCTTCCCTGATATCCAACCGATAACTTAATGGCATTTGCGCGTAAGTGAATAAAACAAATTCAAATGGAATTCGAATTCGGCTCTCCGATTTCTCATTCTGTTGTGGAGTAGTTTTCGCACTGAAGGTTATAATCGTGCTATGTCGGTTGCTAATCGACTTAACGTACCCAAAATGTTAGGAACTTGGTAATCTTCCACTGAAAGCTGACTCTTTAGTATTCGGCTAAGTGTCGACTAATATCAACTGCCTTAGTTCAACTATGTCAAAACTGGAACTAACTAATAGTTCTACTGAACTATAATAGAACTCTAAAGAACTCTCTAGAACTTCTAAGAACTCCCAAGAGCTTCTTGTTAACTTTTATTAATATAGGAGGTAGAATCCATTATCTGAGGAATCGGTGTGTTTCACCATAACACATTCCGAGATCGAATGTCAGGCTTATTTTGTGACTGTGTTAGATTTCTCAGCGGCTAGAATGGACTGTGGTTGTGTTTGAGTTTAGTTAAAATACAAAATTTCTAATGCCAACTATAGCTGTTCAACGTTATTTATAAGATTGAAGCAACACCTTTATCTTGTCTATGTCTTACCAAGCATTACACGTTTTTTGTTGAATAAGAAAATACGAAAATACTACAAGGAGACTGATAAATTCTTGGCTTTAACATTTTTCTAAAATTTGTATAAAAATTATTATTATTTTTTTTTTTAGAAATCACTTCTTGGGTGAGTTGGGAACTTTTTAACAAACTAACTTAGAAAAGAATAAACTGGAGTTTATCTGAGTAGACACACGTCTAATAATTATTCGTTTTGGGAATGACGATAAACTATATCTGGCAGCAAGGCCTCTGATCAAGTGATTTTGAGGAGCAAAGAGCCATTTCTTAATTACTGTTGTTCCCATGATCACTCTGAGCTTGTATGGTAGCACCCAGCTATAGGCAAGTAGTTAACCTCAAATCTAAGACCAGAACACTATGAAAGTATAAAAATACATTATTACAAAAAGAAAAAAAAATTCAGTAAAACATTTAAAAAAAAAAAATAAATATTATCAGCAATATATTTTACAAAAATATACCAGCAATATATTTTTATAAAAGAAATTACTAATGTTCCAAAGAAAATTAAATTTCGGCAATAAATGACCCCTAAGGAGTTGGTATATCACTGTACACACAAACAGACAGGCAAATAATCCAATAAGTATATACATATTCTCTGGCTCGTCGAGAACGTATAAAAATCGAGTTCGTGTTGAGTCGTCAGAACAATTATTTTTGTGCGTTAAGCGTAATTCTCTGCGTTGCGTACCAAGCCAGAATTCGTTACGAGGTTGTTTCTAGTGTTTGTGCTACTGACTTACATCTCTTCTGCTACATTCTCAAAGATGCTTTTATTCACTATGACATACACAGAATTATACATATATGCAAGTATTCACTCGTGGAGAAATACATATCACATATATTTACCACAAAGCATACTATGAGGCGGAACTTAAAGAAAGGTCATACATATAACTTGTATTTACTTTTTGTCTGGGAAAACCGTGGTTATGAATCCTGATTAAAGGGCCGGATTCAACTTATGCCCCAGAGGGATGGGGTCAGATTCACCTATATCACAGCGGGACGTCGTCGGTTCATTTTATATATCCCAGCGGGACGTCGTCGGTTCATCTTATATATCCCAGCGGGACGTCTTCGGTTCATCTTATATATCCCAGCGGGACGTCTTCGGTTCATCTTATATATCCCAGCGGGACGTCGTCGGTTCATCTTATATATCCCAGCGGGACGTCGTCGGTTCATCTTATATATTCCAGCGGGACGTCTTCGGTTCATCTTATATATCCCAGCGGGACGTCGTCGGTTCATCTTATATATCCCAGCGGGATAAGGTATCTATGTGCTAATAAGCTGTTTGTCTCCGTGGGACGTTAAAGATTCATCTATATCACTGCAAGCTGCTGGTGTAAGCAGATTTTGCATCAGCCTGAGCCAAGGCCAAGGCAGAATGAAAACAACCTTCTTATATATGTATGTATAGGGTAGGTATAGAGTGAATAATATCCAAAGAAACACTATTCATTTGAAAGTGCTCAATACAATGTAGAGCTAATAATATTTATTCAGAAATTATAACATGAATAAGTTATAATATGTGTATAATATATAATATATAATATATAATTGGATGTGCGTTGTGGATATCGGCTCGGAACGAGAAGCCGGGGAGCCGAGTTCGAATTCCAGTTGAATCCATTGTATTCACTTACGCGCAAATACCCTTGGGAAAGGTATTAATCCGTCTCTTCCTTCCAGTTATGGGTTAAATAGCAGGACAGATTGGGTTCTATCGCCTTGGTTGGCAACCGGTCTACCGCAGAAAGCAATGGCAACCTACTGCGGGATAATCTTCTGCCCAGTCAGTCATGTCTCTTTCAAGCGTGTATCACATATAGCACTTAACTGACAGAAGTTATAATATCACAGCTATAGTGGGGTAGAGAAAATGAGGAATCAAATTCTGTAAAGGGCCATACTTTATTTTCTACTGTTAAACCTGTCTCTAAACTTTTCAACATATCCATTAACCACCTCTCTCCTTCTCCCCCAATTTCCTCTTTTTGTTCAAATTCTAATTTACAATTCCCAATTCTGATTCCTTATTTTCTCTACCTCATTTACCTCTCACACAAAATGTATCAATATAAGTAAACAGTTTTTCCATCTCCCTTCACACTACCTGATTAGACATTTTCCTTTCAATGTTAAAACAAAATGTACACATTGTGGTAGATTGTAATTTGTATATGTTCTAAACTATAATTTATAATAAATATTCATAGCTTTATTTCTATATTGAACACTGTTTTAAATGAATGTTTTGAACGTTGTTAATATTTTCTTCGTCGCTTATTCATTTGTATAAGAATGTATATATATATATATATATATATATATATATATATATACACTCTTAAGGAATATATCTATATATATATATGTAAATGTATTAAGGCAAGAAAAGTTCCCTTCCTTTAGCAGTGTTTCTATTACAATACTGCTTACACACGCATACACACAAACACACACAAACATGTATATATATATATATATATATATATATATATATATATATATATATATATATATATATATACATGTGTGTGTGTGTGAGTCTAAAGTGATAATTGTATATATGTATGTATATATTGTTTAAAATCATTATATTTGTTGGGGAAGACTGCTGCATGACAAAGCAATTGATCTGACGATTACGCTGTGTAATACAGTCTTCATGAGTCTTTCATTCTGTCTTTCTCTCTTTCAATCCCTCTTTCTCGTTCTTTCTCTCTCTATATATATATAGGTAGTTAGAGAATGAGACAGAGAAAGAGGAAGATAAAGTATAAGTATATAAAAATTTAATATATATTTATATTAAATGTATATAAGAATTCAAAGAGAATATTATTAAAGCCTAATGTAATCATTTCCATTTTATATATTTCTATATTCAAAATTAAATATGGATGACAAACAACAATTTAAAGATGTTTTGCCTTGTAATTTCCTATTTTATTTGTTTTATATGACAAAAATAAATAATCGAATGCAAGTAAAATCTTTGCGAATGGCATCTTTGGTGAGATGGAATCTTGAAAATGAAATCTATATATAAAATTCTCTGACTTTTCTTCGTCCGTTCGTCCATCTAGCACACTGTCTAAAATAGCCATTATTTGACCTATAGAAACCCAATTTTAGGGAGAAGTGCAAACAGGTCAGAGGTTCCAAAGTACAGTCTGTTTTATTAGGGCCAGTCTGTTACGGACTATACGTGATACACGCTTGGGCGATCTTATATCGAAAGAGACATAACTGACTGGGCAGGAAATTATCTCGCAGTAGGTTGCCCTTACTTTTTGTGGTAGACTGGTTTCCGACCGTTGCTTTAGAACCCAATCTGCCCTGTCATTTAACCCATAACTGGAGGGAATGACGGATTAATACCTTTCTCAATAATATTTGTGCGTAAGTGAATGCAAGGAATTCACTTACGTGAAGCAGCTTAATAGAATAAATTGTTATTATCTTTCTGGAAATAATTAATTTTTTTTATTATTAAACATAGAAAATGCTCCAAGTATTTAAAAACCAATTTAATGATAAACATTGCAAATACTTATCTAATAAAAATGCAATATTGTTTTTTGCATATATTTTTTTAAAGTTATGTTTTATCGATTGTTTGTAAATCTCAGCTAAGAAATGTTAGTGATAACTTCAACAATAGTAAATACGGTGAGGATTTCAACACGCGTCAGCGTGTTGCAACATGATTTTAGTACATGAAAAATCACAATATGTGGTTATTCTTTTCAACAATAGCAATAAATTAAATACAATTTTATTCTGAAATCAGCAACTCCGACCTGGTGGTGGTTCGTGAATTCACATACCTCAGCTCCACTGTTTCAAACACCCTCTCCCTAGACACTGAGGTCGACAGACGGGTCGGACGAGGTGCGACCACGTTTGCTAGGCTGACATCGAGAGAGTGGGCGAAGAGAACGCTCACTGCGAACACTAAAATTGCAGTCTACAGGGCATGCGTCGACTGCTTGCTGCTCCAGAAGGAAGAGACGCCTCAGTACCTTTCATCTCCGCTGTCAGCGACTCATTCTGGGCATCAAATGGTCCAGCCGGTGAGCAATGCCGTAGTTCTTACCCGTTCCCACTTTCCCAGCCTATACGCCATTCTCCAACAGCGCCTACAACACTGGCTTAGACATATAAACCGTATGTCGGATGCCAGGATTCCGAAGGTCATTTTTTTTTTTAATCATGTCACCCCGAGCAAGGCGGTAGCGCCACTGATGTACAAGGGGTTACGTAAGAGTGAAAAGATTGGAAAAGAAAAAGCCGGGAACCATATCCTAAACAGGGAACAAGGGATGAGCCTCTTCACCTGTTCAATAGACGTGGGTGGGGTGTGAACCAGGCAAGAGTTTAGTCTATCTACTCCAGTTACGGGGAACTAAAACAAGGCGACAACGGATTAGACCGTCTTCACATGCATTTATTGGAATTGAGACTGTCACTCTCGCGTGGGCCTGTACCGCCATCAGCAGCTGACTCATAACTCATTAGGCGCAGACACAATGTTTTTTTTTAGAATGTCAGTCAATTTTACGTCATTTGAATTTTCTTTATATCATTTCTATTAGGTTGATAAAACATTCACAATGATCTATGTTTGAGAAATCTTAGAAGTGTCTTTGAAGTCTACCTGAGTCTTTATTGTTTATGAAGTACGTTGTTCATGAGAAAAAATGAAACAAGAAAACTTCATTCCACGTCAATTGATAGCAAAAAACATCGATGAGTTTTTAAAAACGTAGCTTCCTTAACTTCCTCGTAAAAGGAAAAAATCATTTTTGAAAATAATGGCGACGAAAAATGAATTTATTAGCCAATGATAATAAAGGTGTCTTTCTGGACAACCTCAGATATGTAAAAAGAAGCGGTATCTGCTGGAGATAACACGATATTTGCCGGAAGTAACAAGATGTTTGTTGGCGCTAACAAGTTAGCCGATTGATGGTGTTCAGAAGGAAGTCTTTATTACGAATTAACGAAACCTAAATAAACTTCGACTTTTTGATGACTTCGTTTCGTTACCCTTTTTATATAATACAATGTAGCATTTAAAAGCCCTGCCAACTAGTGGACGTCCATAAGTTGCAATTGCAATCCAGCAGAAAATGGATACAGGGTAGGACTTTTATTTCGACATGCAATCATTTCTCCAAATCATTACATTATTACTCAGTCAGCGAAGGAATCGGTCTCTGGTCAGTGTATTTAACAAGTTCAAGTTAAGAAAGTTTCTCAGGATATTTAATAAACAAAGGTTGAAACAGTTTTAATTATAGAATACACTATTTTGCTAAAAGGTAGAGAATTCGAAGGTAAATTCCTTAATCACTGAATATTATAATTTTTTTGAAAAGAAGATTTTGTTAAAATCTGTTTGATGATTGATTGACTCGTTTTTTACAGCTTATCAACCCTTTGCAGGTTATTCAAAGCCAGAGAATATTTTTAGATTGTAAGATTTTTCTTTGTGATAATAACGATTTAGTGATAGAAGCTTTAACTAATTAACCCATAGCTGGGGAAGAACGTGTCGATTCATACCTTTTCTAGGGGTGTTTTTACTTTCACAAGACTAACATTCGTCCATTTATTGAATATTTTTGCACATCGAAACTGGTGCTTGTGTTCTGTATCTAGACACGTTTGACGAAATGTCAAGAAGAATCTGCAGTGTTATTCATCCTAACCTAGAATCATTTTCCAACGCCGTTACTTAGCTTCTCTATAAATATTTTTAGAGCAATTGTCCTGATGAGCTTTCTTCTTTGGTACCCCAACATGATAAATTTTTGCTTAGAATCATATTGGATTATCACACCATCGCGATTGGCTGTTGGTCAACTTCCAATCAAATGCGTGACAGAGGGGTATGGGTTGCCTATATAAGTCAGTGTCTGCAGGCTGTTTATTTCAAAATGGGGGTCGCTTCAGAGACTGATCACCTCTGATGGGGTTGACTTGGTGAGGGGAGTATGATGTTTGAAAGAAACGAAACTGCCCAATGACCCAATTCAGAAAATCACTGACGATGCCCTCAAGCGCGACTAAAAAAAGCGTATATTCAAAGTAATTGGCATCTAATTTTCGTCATTGTACTATTAAAAACTGCTACGTTTAACTATAAGTTCTATTCTAATTGTGCCTTTTACTGCTTTTTTCCCCGTGAGACTTGGTTTTAGTTTGTTGCTCTCCTGTCAACTAGGTTCTTTAAAAAAGGAAAAGTGAACAGTCTGTTTCTTTTCATCCATTCACTAGCAATATTTCTTTTAGTTTTCTTTCCATCACAGTTTCTCATGTGTATCACATTGGCTTTATCGCCTTCTTTGCCGTGAATAGACTTAAATAATGCCTGTGAGTTCCTATTCTCGTGGGTGCCCGAATATTGTTGCTTTGCGATAGACGAACATAAACCCAATAAATAACTATATATAATTGGGTACTGCTGCTATACTTTTATTAACTTAGCTTTTTAACGGTGCAGTTATAAATAAGCGTATGAAGTACTCTGATTCCCCAGTTGAAAAAAAATTATTTACTCCCGCATCAGTAAGAAATTTGTCGGGGCCGACAAACATAGCCTCGCTGTTGATCTTGAGAAGGACGTTCACTCTATGGTAGACTGGGTCAAGAAATGACTTGTAAATTTCAATGCTTATAAAACGAAGCTACTATGTGTCAACCATCACAGGGAGTCTTTCCTGTCCTCCATAAGTATGGGATAAGTGAATCTTGCTGAAAGCAATATACTGCGCCTCCTCGGCTTCAGCCTTTCTTCCGACCTCAAGTGAAATCAACACATTGAATCAATAGCTAAATCCACTGCCAAGAAAGTTGAGTTACTGTGTCGAGCCAGGAAGTTTTTCCGCCTGAATCCATCTTGCACAAATACAAATCAATCATCCGACCGTGCATAGAATACTGTTGTCATATCAGGTCAGGCGCCCCTGCTGCTCATCTCAGGTTTCTCGACAGGCTCTAAAGGAGAATCTGTAATGTGATCGGTCCAGAACTAGGAGCTCGACTCCAGCCACTTTCTCACCAGCGGGATGTGGCTTCCCTCTGTCTCTTCTACAAATATTTTCATGGCTTAGGTCTTAGGTCACTGGTGCCCCTCCACAAGAATCTACTCGAGAAACCAGACAGCCAACAAGGTCCCACCCTTTTACAGTTAAACCTGCCAAATGCAACCGTCGATTCTACTCTTCAGCTTCTCTTCTCGCACTTCCCGTCTGTGGAACTCCCTTCCATATACTTTCTTTCCTGACGGCCACAACCTCCAGGAATTTAAATGCAATGTCAATTCCTATCTCTTATCCACGTGACTAGACCTTCCCTCGTCTTTTCTACATGACACATTGTATGTTTCCTTTCTCTATTCCTTCACAACTGTCTTCAAGCCTGTGTCCCTTAGTTTCTTTCGCCCTTTCTGGAATACCACTGTAGCTGGTTCGTCTTTCTCTTCACTCTCCTCCTGCCTAAACTTTTACTCTCTTACGTAGATTCCTACGCATCAGAAGCAGTACCGCCTTGCTTGGGGTAAGACGATTAAAAAAGTCATAAATCGAATTTTTGTTTTTTTTTGTTTTTTTTTTAATGAGCCAGTACACTAATTCATGAGAACTGAAACTCTATGTTTTGAATGTTGACTGGGACACAAGTTTACTCCAGTTCTCAAGAAGAACATACGGTTTATTTCTAAAGATGTTGAGAAAAAGGTCGATTCCTTCTACACCTCCACGAGGTAACGTATCAAATACCATATCTTTAAAAGCCATCAGTCAGTCAGTTAAGTGCCATACGTGATACACGCTTGGGCGATCATGTCTCGAAAGAGACATGACTGACTGGGCAGAAGGTTATCCCGCAGTAAGTTGCCATTGCTTTCTGCGGTAGACTGGTTGCCGACCAAGGCTATAGAACCCAATCTGTCCTGCTATTTAACCCATAACTGGAAGGAATAGTAGGATTAATACCTTTCCCAACGGTATTTGCGCCTAAGTGAATGCAATGAATTCAGCTGGAATTCGAACTCGGCTCCCCGATTTCTCGTTCCGAGCCGATATCCACTGCACCACAACGCATTTTAAAAGCCATATCAGACCGAAAATGCTGTATTGCTACACTTTCTAAGCTGGATCGACCTAATTCTCACTTTCCGTTCTTGATTTCAAAATCGTTTACACAGTCTTAAAGAAAATTACTGACTTTTCCACTCTGTATACTTTTTCCCACAGACAAAGCATGGCGAGCTTATCTCTAATATATTGTTATTCCCATTAACAATATACAGAGAATCTCTATTCTTTAGTTCCACCAGTTCAAATCTTTAAAGGAAAAAACTCCCCATTTGTCCACGACATCAAATCATCGTATTCAAATTGCAAAAAGAAATTTCACTCAAGCAGTTCTTTCTCAAGAACGACTATTTGATCGAAGTGACTCCTTCGTGGATACTTCCCTGACTACTATAATCACTTCAAGCTGAAGCTCAATCGTTCTTTCTTATCCTCATATTCTTCATCACCTACTTCTTGATCTAAATTCATATAGTAAGCCGCTATATTAAATGGATCTTGAGCTTAGCACTCTGTAAATATTTTTTGTAAAATTGTAAATTATATCACATGGCAGGCCGACAATGTAAGTTGTTCAATCTTTTAAGGGGGACGCCATTTTTGCTTACTTGAAGGATATAATATACGTTTTGAATTTACACTGTTTAGAATTCTTAGGTCGTAGCTGAATATGTGTTCAGCAACAATCTGCCTATATAACGCACGTACATCGCAAGGCGACATATTTTCGTCGAAAGTTAAGTAGCAGTTGTAGCAGTAGCGTAAGAAACAATAATAGATTCTCTCTTAACCTAATGACCACAAGATAGACTTACTGCCTTCTCGATAATGCTACCATAAACAACGTGGCTGATGACAAGTGTGCTTGGCCTGTTTATAACTATAGGGCATTTTATGAGATGGAAAAGAAAGAAAATATATATTCTTACTCGCGTTTATGACCAATAATGCCATAAATTATGGATCGAAGCGATTTGTAATGGCGCAGTTGCTTATAAAATCAACATTTGCAGACAAAAAAAAAGTAAAGGAGTTTAAATAACTCGCTTACTATTTTCATTAGTGAATAAAACAGTTTTATTTGGTACTGTAAGCATATTAAAATTATTCAGCGTTATACTTAAGAGTTCACAGCATACGTAGGTATCGTATATTTTACAATTTATTGGATCGCTTTGAGAATATTATTCAATTCGTATTAATTTGTGTCTAGTAATTATTTCATTAGTTACTTTGCGTCATGGCTTTGAGGTAGGCATTGTGTGACAGTTAGTAACCGTGATTAGATTGGTTTTGGTTAAAGTATTATTTTTTTCCAGGTCCGGTCTGTTAATAAAAGGTCGTTCATTGACGATCTGCGCTTGTCTCTCGTTATAAAATCATATTTATGTCTGACCTATACCGATTACTAACGGGCGTACAATGACGACTTAGCCTTCTTGAGAGGAAGAAAGTTAAAATAAGTTGAAATAGACAAGAATTAGCACTGACACTGATTCATCGAAGATATTCAAATATTAATTTCTTACTTCTTCCTTTCATTCTCTTTCTTTCCCGTGTCTCCCTCTCTCTTTCATTCTCTTTTCTCTTTCCCTCTCTCTCTCTATATATATATACATATAGGTTATAAATCCGAAAAAAAAACGGCTTGAACATATATCTCAGGGATTATAACACTGATCTAACTAGAGGGCACAATATAACTAAATTTATTTATTTACAGATCCAATATTTGCCACATATAAAACAATTGAATTTTTGCGGGCCCAATATTTATTAAATATATAAAAATTTAATTTTAATATGTTAATATATATATATATATATATATATATATATATATATATATATTGTAATTTTATTACAATGATTAATAAAAGCATAATATCACTACACAAAATCTACGCGTTTTTCACTTTTTGTAATATATATATATATATATATATATTCAAAATAATAACTAAATAGACTCTGCAAGTATCTAAATCTTAAATTTATACTAAGATAAACTTTAAGAAAAACCAATAACAAACAGAACCTAATTCCGTTACAATCCGGCGCACTAAGGCGTTGGATAAGAGGGGGGAAAAAAAGAAATCCGCGGAATAAAGACAAGACATACGATACTCCGCAGTAAAGAAAAAGACCCCAAACGGAACCAACCACAAAAAAGAAAAGAAAAAGTGCTCGATACAAAGTACAAACGAAATGCAAAATTACAAACGAAATGCAAAAGTAGAGCAAAGACAAAAAAAAAGTAAAGTGTATATATATATATATGTAACGCCGGCGGCGGAAGATTTATCCAGCATCCTAGAATGTAACTTTTTTCTTAGGTTATTGCTTTTTTTTTTTATTAAGATGGCGTTGATTAATAAATTCGCCACCAAGGTAAATGTTCAGGAATAGAAGCTTCCATTTTCAGCAAAACCAGCTCTGCCATCCATTCCCAATCACTGTTTAGATTTGCAAATTTCGAATGAAGGCGAAGCAAAATCTGAGTTGAAGAAAGTGCTAATGGCGTGAATTCGTTTAAAGTAGACCACAACGTGGCAGGAAATGGCCCACACACTTAATTTCATCATCTTTCTCTCCGGCACATGTAGAATGAAACATGAAGAGTTTAGCTTTGAACCTGAAATTGGGGGTAATTTTAAGTAGGGGTAATTTTAAGTGGCAACTTTTTTAGTATGTCCGTCATGCGTGACCCTCCTTATCCGTTGGTTCAACCCTTAAGAACCAGCTGTAATCGCCACCTGCTTGTTCCACCGATATATATATATATATATATATATATATATATATATATATATATATATATATATATATATCTTAAACGATTTGTTTGAACATTATTTTTGATCGATACTCATATTGAAGTAGATATTGTTTTTTTTTCTTAATTGAACAGTATATATTTATATCTACCGACTAGATTATTTACCATAAATTTTTATTACGAAAATGTCTATCATTCTGCAAGATTCGAACCTGCAGAATGATAGTCATTCTATCCACAGAGGGGAACCTACCATGTGATCTGGCACGTCTTAGACCTCTCGACCACGAATGACCTTCAGTCTAAACGAGGTTTTAATCAAGCCTATATAACACAATTTTCGATTGATCGCAATAACCATATCTGCTCTGAAATGTATCGTAATGTCAACAAATGTAAACATGTTACGGAAATTAACGAAGATTAACGAAACTTGGTTATAAACAACTTACAATTTGAAATGGTTTGTTTGAATATTATTTTTGATCGATACTCATATTTATGTAGATATTCTGCATTTTTTAATTATTCAGTATTATATATTTTTAATATATAATACTGTTAATAAAAATTTATCGTAAATAATCAGGTCGGTAGATATAAATATATAATACTGTTTAATTAAAAAAACAGAATATCTACTTAAATATGAGTATCGATAAAAAATAATGTTCAAACAAATCATTTCAAATTGTCAGTTGCTTATAACCAAGTTTCGTTAAAATTCGTTGATTTCCGTAACATGTTTACATTTGTTGACATTACGATACATTTCAGAGCAGATATGTTTGTTTACAATGGATCGAAAATTGTGTTATATAGGCTTGATAAAAACCTCGTTTAGACTGGAGGCTATTCGTGGTCCAGATATCTAAGACGATACCAGATCAAATGGTTCCTTCCCCTATAGGGGTCGCAGGTTCGAATCTTGCCGAATGGCACACATTTTCGTAATAAAAATTTATCGTAAATAATCAGGTCGGTAGATATAAATATATAATACTGTTTAATTAAAAAAAACAGAATATCTACTTAAATATGAGTATCGATCAAAAATAATGTTCAAACAAATCACTTCAAATTGTCGGTTGTTTATAACCAAGTTTCGTTAATCTTTGTTAATTTCCGTAATTAATATATATACCGAGCGCCCATAGCTCAGAGGTAGAATCGCCGACTGACGATAATTCGGTCGGTCGGGTTTCAATCCTAAGTAAAAAGCAATCGGATGTCTAACCGTACTGATGAGCTGTGATACAACGAAACAGATCTGTCTGCAGATGACTATTAAAATGAAATATATGAAATTAAAGCCAAAATACGATATTTAGAACGGCTCATTATTAAACATAAAAAACAGTCATTGTTTGTTATATTTAACAATATACGTTTATATATATATATATATATATATATATATATATATATATATATATAATGTGTGTGTGTGTGTGTGTGTGTGTGTGACTTTTGTCAAAAGAACTTGTCCGTCGAAATGGGTCATCATTTTCACTTAATTGGCCTCTCCAATTTTGGGCTGTGGTATTTTTTCTTTCTCTATTGTTTCTACCCTATCATTTTTGGTAGCCAGTCAAAATTAGCGTTAAATTTAATTTTTGTTTAAATTCTTTAAATGCAAGTGTTTTTCGTGTATTTTTCTCTGTTATTGAATTCGTCAATGAATGTTCGCTGTCACGTGGATGTTCAAACTTGTTAGAAAAGTCTTTCGCATTAGAAACTAAATTTTATTTTATTTTACAGTGAAACCGATAAAATGCAACCGTAATTTCTACTCCAACAGCTTCTTTTCTCGCACTTCCCGCCTGTGGAATACCCTTCCACATACGTGCTTCCCCAACAGCTACAATCTCCAGGAGTTTAAATGTAAGGTCAATAGACACCTCCTAACACACTAACTCGAATCCATTCTCTCAAACACTCTTCCCATCTACCCAACCCTCATCCTCGGTATCCTTACCCGTCTATCACCCTCCTTTTGACATTTCCTATATTTGACCACTCTTTCTCATCACATTCCCCTATGTAACCCCCTGTGCAATATTGGCAGTGGAATGCCTTACTTGGGGTGAAATGATTAAAAAAAAATTTTTTTTTTGTACTTTTATTTTTTTCTGTTTCGACATGTATCTGCCATTCGCTTTCTTAGATGAATGAACTCAATGCCCAACTTGTGGCATGCGTAGGGTAGACAAGACTAAATTTAATCACTACACTCGATTTGGTTTTTGCCAAAAAAAACTTCAATTCTGGTCTGTTATTGTCATTTTTGTCTTTGCTTTGTTACCTACTAATGGTCCAAGTTCTCTACTGATCCAGTAAGTGATCTTCTGACTTTAAGTTTAAACTTAGTAAATTTAACTTTAAAAATGTTTTATTTCAAATTGGAGTAGATATACCCTATTATCGGTTTACACCCCTCCCACTTTTATTGAACAGGAATAGAGGAACATCCGTTGTTTCCTGTTTAGGAAATGTTTCCCAGTTCTCTTTCCCGTCTCAGACTTCAATATTGGTGCACCCGCAACTTTTGTGTGAGGTGTGTGGACGGTGGAAACGTCTTTTCATTGTGAAGGTACTGGGTTGGCAGTTTTCCGGTTGCTAAATCTTGCAAAGCCTAGGGAGTGGCTGTTGTGATCAACAGCTGTATAATATCGTGGTTCTTGCAGTGCCATGATGCACATGGATAGGTGGCCATGTAAGTGCATCCGGTGGGCAACTCCGAGGCTATGATGCAGTCAACGCCATCTCATTTCCTGCAAATGTCGCAGTCAATGACCGTCTTCCGCCTTTACCTGTGGTCTCTCTTCACCACCAACAAAAAATGAACACCCCAAGAATGAAAGCTAAACAAGCTGAACCAAAATCATCTAAATCTCTCAACATTTCTATCACAATCATCCGTGGTATGCGTACTAACTTTTGCAGCATGGAATCTTTCCTCCACGACATCCTCGTGCTTTGCGAAACTAATCTTAACCTCTGAATCACTTCCTCTGACTTCTTGATTCTGTCTACCTAACTTTCTTAAGGAAGGACTCTACTGTCCACATGCATGGTCTTTGGGTTTACGTCAGTAAGCATCTCCCTCTAGCTAGGGTGACTTCTCTCGAATCTCTTGACCACTGACACATCTGTCTTTGTCTTTTACTTCTAAAATCGGTTAGCTATCCCTTCTTTCCTCCTACCAATTTTCGGCAAAGTTTTCAACGTCTCATCGCCCATAAAATATTTTCGGATAGATAGTATGGCTTTCGCCGGCCTTCTGCGCAAATTACAGGGCTATGGTATAACTGGACACTTGCTTCGTGTCACACAAACGCGGGTGTTCCCCAGGGCTCCTCCTAGGCTCGACGCTCTTTCTGATCTTCTTCACCAATCTGTCTGATGTGGTCAAATCCCAAGTAGGCATTTACGTTGACGACACTACCATTTACCCCCGCGTTAGTCAGAAATCTGCCAAGGCGGACAAAGATAACCTCGCTGCTAATCTTGAGAAGGACTTCCAATCTGTAGTGAACTTGGGTAAAAAATGGCACGTACACGTTAATGCTTCCAAAACGAAGCTGCTACCCGTCAACCACTATAGAAAGTACATCCTGTTCCCCATTAACATGGATCTAGCTAGTCTCCCCGAAAGCAATACCTTGCGCCTCCTAGGCCTCACTTTCTCAGCTGACCTCAAATAGAACGACTAAAATTGAATCAATAGGAAAATTTACTGCTGTGTAGGTTGGGTCATTGTGTCGGGCCAGGAAGTTCATCTTGCACATATTTAAATCAAGCATATGCTCGTGCATCGAATACTCTTGTCATATCTGGTTAATCTCTTCTATATATCTCGGGGTTCTCGACAGGCTCCAGAAGAGAATCTGCAATGTAATCGGTCCCGACCTGGCAGTTCGACTCTAGCCATTCTTTCACAGACGGGATGTGGCTTCACTTTATCTCTTTTACAAATATTTTCACTGCTTCTGCTCCGACGAGCTTAGATAACTGGTGACCCCTCTACAAGAATTTACTCGTGCAACAAGGTCCCACCTTTTTACAGACAAAACAACCAAATGCAGCCGCTACTTCTACTTTATTAGTTTTTTTTTCTTTTGCATTTCCCGTCTGTGGAACTCCCTTCCGTACACTTGCTTCCCTGATAACGACGACCTCCATGAGTCAAGGCAACGTAAATTGCCATCTCTTATTCCGTTGATTTTTATATTTCTCTTATTCTTTCCTCAACACTCCTTGAATCTTGTTTTTCTCCCTTTTTCACTCTACTCCTAATTAATTCTCTTCACACCAGTATTCCCATATATATAGAATACTGTCGTTCGAATAATCTACTGAGCACTTTTTGGACAAAAAACTTGGGTGTTTCCGCATTGTAATAGCTGCCATTTTTTCTTTCTTTGCGTGTATACGCTAACACACACGTGTGTGTGTGTGTGTGTGTGTGTATGTGTACGCACGTGCGTGTGTGTGTGTGCAGAGAAATATAGCTTTATGATATGCCATATTTATTGATAAAAGGGTTCTGTATCCGATAGAGAGCGTATGTAAATATAAAAGTGAACACTTACGTCAACACCAATCGGTGACCGCTTGTTTTGCACTTCAACTCAATCTGGTGGTTGCATATATATATGAAAAAATTAAGGCAGACACGTTATTTCATGGTAAATCGGAAGTGTGGGCCTACTTCAGGTGAACCATCATCAGTTTCCGTCTTTATTGTTCAGAAGATTTTACACGAATGATGATGGTCGGCCTGAAATATGCCTATATTTCCGATTTACCATGAAATAACGGGTCTGCCTTAATTTTTTCTTATATTTGCTCTATATGTATTTGTATACATATATATTTAGAGCTCTCTTAGAGAGTTATCCTATCACTTAATGTACAGGACACACCTTTGAATTCATCTTTATCTAGACCGCATGCTTGTGTGTGTGTGTGTGTGTGTGTGTGTGTGTGTGTGTGTGTGTGTGTGTGTGTGTGTGTGGTTATGTCTTGAAGGCTGTCACAATGCGTTGATTAAAATTAAGGAAGGTAAAGAAGATTTTGGGTATTACCTATTTATTAAACATAAATATTAATGTATAATAAATAGGTAATACCCAAAAACCTATTTACCTTCCTTTATTTTACTCAACGCATTTTGACAGCCTTCAAGACATAACCATATCCC
Organism: Ascarosepion bandense; assembly: GCA_037127315.1. Classification (NCBI taxonomy): domain Eukaryota; kingdom Metazoa; phylum Mollusca; class Cephalopoda; order Sepiida; family Sepiidae; genus Ascarosepion; species Ascarosepion bandense. The sequence goes on along the minus strand of JBBBDQ010000505.1, from coordinate 1,282,369 downwards.
TAGTATACACAATGCTTCAAGCAAATTACAAAACTTTACTATATATATATATATATATATAGTTTAGTTCTGATAATGTTTAACGCCAAGTTTTTTTCAGTGGTTTTACTGTTGAAATGTATTTTGGCAAGCAGTTTTTTTCTCGTAAAGTACTGGATATCGGGGTGGAGATAAAGTGTCGATAATTACAAAGAACATTCTCTTTAACTAGACAGGTTTATGCCGGCTTCGAAGTTTCGTGAGGACACCGTTATGATCTTCTCACTCGTCAGTGTTGGTTCAACATTTGAAGTCGGCAGGAACCTGCTCAGTTAAAGTTACAAATTCGTTGTGATTATATATATATATATATATATATGTGTGTGTGTGTGTGTGTGTGTGTGTGTGTGTGTGTGTGCACGCGCGTATCTATGCGTGTATATATGTGTGTGTATGTGCGCGCATATATATATATATAACGCTCTACATTTGTATCGAGCACTCTTTTTAAAAGTAAATGCATGAACAAAAAGGTAAATAAACCTATGATTTCAACAACTTAGTTACAATATATTATATATATATATATATATATATATATATATATATATATATATATATCCGAGTGAATATAGAATGAGGAGAGAAAAAGAAATTTTTTTCCATACAAAACATTAATTTAAAACAGTGCTCGATATATGATGTATAGAGCTGTGAATATTTATTATAAATAATGTTTTAGAACATGTACATAATTTCTTCTATATATGTCCTCTTCTCTACAATCATATGGCTGTTTCGGTGTTTGGACTCAAACACATCATCGGTTTCTCCCGATGACATGTTTGAGTCCAAACACTGAAACAGCCATATGATTGTAGAGAAGAGGACATATATAGAAGAAATTATGTACATGTTCTAAAACATTATTTATAATATATATATATATATATATATATATATATATATATATATATATATATATAAATGAATAAGAACGAAGAATATAATTGCAACGTTGAAAACATTAATTTAAAACAGTCGTCAATATAAAAATAGTGCAATGAATATTCATTATTAATTACTAGGCTAGAATACGTGAAAACTACAAACTACTAGAAAATTGTACATTTTCTTTCGACATTGAAAGAACAATTTCTCATCAAGTAGTTAATAATGATGTTAATAAAAAATTTTATTTAAAAAGATTTTGGCTTAATAACAACACTTTCTTTTATTTTTGGAATTTTTTAAATATGAAATCAAGATAAGCAAAAGAAAGAAAAGGAAAAGGAAAAATTCTGAAGAAATCGAAAGTGAATAGGAAAATAAGTGAGAAAATATAGAGAGGGAAGAGCCAATGGAAATGGCTAAGAGACAAAAATTTTAAATTTTGAACGGAAATGGATTGCAAACAGATACTGACATCGGTTATTTTAAGTGAAATTTTCAATTAAAACATTCTAAAAATTATAGTTGTACTTATAATTTAGAAAAATAATGAAATTACATAACAATAAAATATTGAAATTATATGACAATAATAAATATTCTACTAGTCTTAATTTCTCCCTCGTAAAAACCTATGCAATTGTAAAAATGCCCTTTATCTAACAAGTGTTTAACTTAATCCCTTGTCTATATGTGCTCTATCCCATCAGTAGAATAATGCAAGGGTTACTAAAATTTATATTGGTAATACAATGAACCATTTAAAAAACGCTTTTACGATCATCTTTCGTCTTTTTCTAATAAGGATAAATGAAATATGACCTCACTTTCTAAATAATATTGGAAGTTAAAAGAGAATAAAACATATAAAATTAAATGGAAAATTCTCAAACAAGCTATAATCTGTAGATCAGTGAAGGAACCATGTTTTCTTCGTCTGCAAAAGAAAATGGAAATTATGAAGTAAATGAAAAGTGACATATTACTAAATCAAAGGCATGAAACTACAGTAAATTGTAAACATATTAAAGAATTAACCTTACAATCCAGCTAGTATTACTTAATCTAAGATATGAAACTATAACAATTGTTAACATTTTGTAGTATTAACCTTACTATCTTGATAATTTGCTCTGTATAATCTTTCTACTTATGTTATTTTATCTTTAATTTAAGTATTTTTATTGCAATCGATAATTACTGTATGTTTAACTATCTATTAGCTTATTATTTATATTTATTGTTTTTATTTTTATATTTATTATTTTGTTTTATATTATATATTTATTATTATTATTATTTTCATAATATATTTTATTTACTTTGTTTATATTATTTTATTTCAATTTAATCTAAATTTCAATTTTATTTTATATTAATTTATTGTTTTTTATTTCTAATTTATTATATTAGATCAAATGAATTTATATCTTAGTGTTGGGTTTTGAAATATCCTTTATTTTACGTTTTATGAATAATTTTTTCTATCTGTGTTATGTGATTTCATCATTTTTTTTAAATGATAAAATATTTCAGCTGAAACAGTGTAACCGATGTCAATATCTGTCTGCAATTCGCTTCCGGCCAATATTTAAAATTTCTATCTCTCTCTCTTAGGCGTATATATTTCTCAGTGTAAAGGGTGGCTTGGAAACCATGCAGTCTAATCACCAAGGTGGAGAGGGAAAGGTAAAAGCTACTTGCTACTTCAACAGCTGAATAAGAATATGAGACCATCCACGCAAATATTTGTTTTTCACTGCTTTTATGAAAATAAAAGTATTCGATTTGATGTAATCTTGTTCACAGTTTATCAAATTAACAGTTTCTGTTTTAACAAGATGTAGACATTTTACTTTTATTTTAATTTTTGCTCCTTAAAAATCATTAAGTTACTTATCAATTGACGACAAACATCTGAAAATAGCATTGATTGATACTGAAAAAGTTAAAGTTCGTAACTTTTACATAAACTAAATTTCTTCGTTTTAATTTTGTCGGGGATCAGTGTTATTTGCACATAAGAATGAACGCGACTGATGTGTACATATAATCCTGCCTATACAGAGAAAAGAAGTTGCAAAGCAGTAACTGCCTTTGTCACTGTCAGCTCTCTACCTTCGGGCGGAGAGCATTAACCCAGTCGTGGTTCCGCCGAAGGGTAGAATCACGACTGGAAAACAATAGACAGATATATTTAGCCGGGTTATATGGCCCGGAAGACCCACATTAAAAAAAAGCCTTGTACCACATTTTGCCTTAAGTTGGAATGCAACTAAATACTGTTGAAAAGCAGTAACTGCCTTTGTCACTCTCAGCTCTCTGCCTTCAGATCGAGAGCATTAATCCAGTGGTGGTTCTGCCGAGGGGTTGAGTCACGACTGGGAAACAATAGACAGATATTTTTGGCCTGGTTATATGGCCCGGAAGACCCAGAATAAAATGACCTTGTGTCACATTTTGCCTTAAGTGAGAAGGTGACTAAATACTGTTGCAAAGCAGTAACTGCCTTTGTCACTGTCAACTCTCTGCCTTCAGGCGGTGAGCATTAACCCAGCCGTGGTTCCGCCGAAGGGTAGAATCACGACTGGGAAACAATAGACAGATATTTTTGGCCGGGTTATATGGCCCGGAAGACCCACATTAAAAAGACCTTGTGTCACATTTTGCCACATTTTTGTGTCACTTCTTTGTGCCATGTTCTTTCATGACGTTGTCGCTCATGGCTCGCCACAGTTTCCTGTGTTTCGTAGCTCTGAGTAAATATCTTTTCGTTACCTATGCTGAACCTTCTTCTGCCAACCATTTTCAAATGCTCGTCACGTGGGTTATATTCTATTTTTCTCTGAAGCTCTTGTCTTTAGTCATTACTGTGTGTATCAAATTTTCACAGCCCCTTTTTCTAATTGTGTGCTCTAGAAAGTTTAACTGCATCTGCCTAATGTTAAATCTGAGTACCTTTTTTGTTTTCATTTCCTCTTCAACATGGTCGATGCTCACATGTTCAGTCCAGGGTATTCTCAGTATCCTCCTGTAGAGCCGCATTTCTATTGCTTTAAGTCTTTTCAATCAGATGAAGAAGGTTGGGGCATACAACGTTGAATATGGCAGCAAAGATGAGAAAAACAGCTCGAATAATGTGAATAGTGTAAATAAATAAACTCCAGTATTTATTATCTTCTTATATGTGCAGCGTCCTATAATGATTATGGCCAGGGCCGTAGCTGATGCTAAAAAAGCGCCGGGCACAGAGAAAATTGCCCTGATTTATTAGTTGACAATGTGATGACGTCATCAGTGTCATCCGTTTCCAGAAACTCTGATTTTTGCTGATTTTTTTTTTCGGCTATTCCAATGAAAATTAGGCACAGAACGTGAACGAAAGCAGGAAATCGGGTTCGGACTTTCTGAGTATAACCAGTCTTTTCTCCCCAAATTAACAAAACAAAATTAACAAAATAAACAAACAGATTTTTACTGCGTTCATTCGGATGTTTTCTTCGTTTTTCCTTCTTTCTTCGTGAATTGTTTAGTTTGATTTCTGACGAAGACATTTTTCCTTGCCCGGATTTTCACTATGATTGCACGGATCGGCCCGGACCCGTGCTCGGTGTGCCCCGTAGTCAGATACGGTCATGATTATGGCTCTCCACAATTTCCTGTCCGTTGTTGCTCTTAATAACTCTTTTCTTTATCTGTGAGAAGATTGTCCAGCATTTGATGTCATATAGGAAAAATTGATATTACATAACAGTTCAGTACATTAGTAAGCTATAAAGTAACAAATTGGTCTTTTGTATTCATTGTATGATGGTTTGGTTAATGGTTATTTCTACGTCTTAATTGCTACTTTTCTATGACGTTTCAGCCTTATACACTCTAACACTCCTCAGCCGGTTCGCACTCCACCCACATCTATTGAACAGGGGAAGAGGCTCATCCCTTGTTCCTTGTTTAGGATATGGTTTCCGGCTTTCTCTTTTCCAATCTTTTCACCCATTTTTTTTTCAATTGGAGTAGATTGCCCGGTTCACACTCCACCCACGTCTATTGAACAGGGGAAGAGGCTCATCCTTTGTTCCTTGTTTAGGATGTGGTTTCTGGCTTTCTCTTTTCCAATCTTTTCACTCTTGTCTTTTTTTTTCAATTGGAGTAGATATACTAAACTATCGCCCGGTTCACACTCTACCCACGTCTATTGAACAGGTGAAGAGGCTCACCCCTTGTTCCCTGTTTAGGATGTGGTCTTCGGCTTTCTCTTTTCCAATCTTTTCACTCCTACGTAGCCCCCTGCGCTTCAGTGGCGTTATCGCCTTGCTCGGGGTGATATGATTAAAAAAAATGCTTGTTCCGTTCTGGAATATTACTTAATCATCAGTTTTACTTCATAGCGTGTCCAGAAGTTTATCTCGCAGTAGGTTGGCATTGCTTTCTGCGGTAGACTGGTTGCCAACTAAGGCTATAGAACCAAATCTGTTCTGCTATTTAACCCATAGTTGGATGTAAGAGACGAATTAATACTTTTCCCATAAGTATTTGTGCGTAAGTGAATGCTTAGATTTCAACTAGAATTCGAACTCGGCACCCCGATTTGTCGTTCCAAGTCGATATCCACTGCACCACAACGCACATCTCCTTCTCGCATCTATATTTGTGGAGTTTTAAATTCATTACTTCATCCCCCTCTCTACACATGATTATTATAACCTAACTGTTATGACTTTATCGTGAATGTTATTTTTGTCGTTGGCTTTCGTAACGTTTTTCTGAAATAAACTTTTGGTAATTCGCTATTAGCGAATTATAATATTTCGGTATCTTTGCTTAAAGTCAGCGTACAAACGAACTTTTCGAATAATACACAACTTAGCTCTAAAAGACACTTAATACCCAGAAAACACTGAAACACCAATCCCCGGTACACACCCACCTGAAACACTCATACTTCTTTCTGAGTGCTTTATATATTAATACTTATGGTTACGTGATCCCAGTCGCACAATCCATTCAATAGATACATTTGTTGCCTGGAGATCAGAGTTGGGCCACACGTGTCGATATCAAAATTTTCTTCCTACATAACACTAATATTAACAAGACTTGGTTGATTGATAGAGTATTCTTTAACGTCTTATCAACTCATTCTTGGTTATTTAAAGCTAAAACATATTGTTGATTTTAATTGCTAGTGAATATTGCATTAACTCTATTTTGGTGGAAACTGTTATTTTCTGGATAACAGTCGGGATATTTAATCCATAGTTGTGGGGATCAATTATTTATTATTATTACCATTACAATTAGAAATATTTATTTCAATTATCATTACAGTTGGGGCAATTTATTACAATTGCCATTAGAATTAGAAATATTTAATGCTAATAGTAAAATAGTTCTAACTGTAATGGTAATAGTAATAAATAGTTATAATTGTAAAAACATCGTTTGTATGCAGGAGATATTAGGCGATTATTGAGAGAAGGATTAAAATTTAGTCTTTGAATTAAAATAGATTTTTCTTCGGAAACTAAATTCTCAAGTTCAATGAATGTTACGATTCTTATTATTAATGACATGAGTTTCCTTCGAAACATTTTGCTTTTGTTATATCAACGTCGTTATTATATCATTTTATTCTCTTCTAATTACATTTGTCTCTCTACTGCTGTTGGAAGTATCTAAGTGATGTGTTTTTGCTATTAGGTAAAGTATTTTGTTTGCAATTTTCTAGCACCGGTCTGATAAAAAATATGTTTTCACCAAATAAATAAATATATTACATTTAACAAGAACAAGATCGAATGTTGAAAATCAGAATAAATCAATTTTCAAGAAAACAAAAAAACAAGAGGGTAAATAATTTGCAGCGATTAAAAATAATGTATGCCAAAATCCATAAATGAAGCAATAATTAAATTGTGTTTTAAGTGATAACTCGATTTGAATATTTGTAGGCAAAGATTTTGCTTGCTTATCGTTAACCACTCAGTTTATTTTTACTTCAGTAGTAGCCGTTCCTGCGTCTTAAGATATTTCAGACTTTAATATTTTATGCATGTACTGCAGAAGCCGAACGAACTGATGATTATAAAGTGAACAATTTGATTATTTTTATCTACGATTTACTCGGGAAAACAAAACGCAATATATATATATATATTGCACTATCTCACACACACTCTAGCTATCTATTGCTGTAACTGACTTTCTCTTTTTATATATATCTTCATACTTAGACACACAAGAAAACACACACGAACACACACAGAGGCATATATATATATACATATATATATCAAAGATAGACTGAGAGAAAGAGAGACAAGGAGAGAGAAAATGTATACGTTTTTCCGACCAACAACGTGACGCCCTTTTTTAAAATTTCTGAACTTTTGTATTTTTCTAGAGACGAAAACATTTCAAAACTTAAGCCCACCCCGCACACACATATATATATATATGTGTGTGTGTATGTTTAGTGTATCGAGGCAGCAGATAATTTTTTAAACATATATAGTTAAATATAGCAGACAATGAATGTATATTATTTTTTAATAAAGAGCCGTTCTAGGCATCGTATTTTGGCTTCAATTTCAGACAAAAAACAAAAATTGTCCAACATTTGGATATTTATTATTATGCTGGTTCTATGCTTACAGGATCCATCTTCAGCAAGGTTACAGGGACGGTAATATAAAGACATCCACCATGGAAGATGATGTTATATTGTGATGACATAAAACATTTCTATGCGACGATAACAGTCACCGAATAATAAGGCTCCATTGAAATGTCTTGGTGTTGGAATCATTTAATGCTACGGCATCATGTAACTTAAATTTAGTGTATCGAGGCAGCAGATAATTTAAATATAACAGACAATGAATGATGCTGGAATGAAATGATGCTGGATGATTATATATATATATATATATATATATATATATATATATATATACGCAAACAAAGACTTCAAACCACCACATAACTTAAATAAAGTTTTTTATAAGAAGGAAAACATTTTTTTATTTTTTTATTTTCTCCTTAAACTTGAAGATCCTTTCAGCCAACGCTTTATCAAAGGAAACCGTTGGCGAGGCTAACTGACAAAGAATGGAAGACTAGCTTTAGAGACAAACTATAAGAGGAATAACAAGTTTGGAACACGACTAAAAAAATATTTATTTTTACAAAAACGATCATTCGCTGTTCCCATAATCCTTGGAACAGCCTATCAGGTGCTAGCCAATTGCAGAATCGTACATTGATTGAGTTGTCCTTGGTATATATATATATATATATATATATAGGCCTCCCTACTGAGGCTGAATGCGGCACAAAACTATATTTATTGTGGATATTCCTAGCACGTAAGCTTGGCCAAAATACCACGTAGACCCTGAACAAGTCAGGGTAGGATTACTGTCAATTTTCCCCAGATGACTCTTACCTTCGACAAACACTTGTTTGGGTTCCTCCTGCCCGAAGGCAGTGAGTCAGACAATGAAAAACGCATTCTGAGAATGATTGTGTTGTTCTTCGAGAAAGACCAAGCTTGCTGCATTTTATATAAGCAGAAATGTGCTGACGAATTCAGGTTCCGAATATTTGATTGTTCCGTCCACCTATTCAGTGCCACGCTGACATTTAAATTTATAAATTAACAGAACTAATTTGTAAGCGAGAAAGACCATCAAAAGATGGAAACACAGATCTAGTACCAAAGACAACATGTAACCTGACTTTAGTGTAAGTCAGTTAAGTGCTGTACGTGATACACGCTTGGGCGATCATGTCTCGAAAGAGACTTGACTGACTGGGCAGTAGATTATCTCGCAGTAGGTTGCCATTGCTTTCTGCGGTAGACCGGTTGCCAACCAAGGCTATAGAACCCAATCGGAGAGACGGATTAATACCTTTGCCAAGGGTGTTTGCACGTATATGATTGCAACGAATTCAACTGGAATTCGAACTCGGCTCTCCGATTTCTCGTTCCGAGTTAATATCCACTGGACCACAACGCACATGTGTACCATGAATAAATGTAAGCTGACACTTTGACTCTTTCTATATACCTCCGGAAGCTTAAGATAAACAGAGCATAAACTGGGCCCTAAAACTGGTGGTTCTTTAAAGCGCCTAATCTTGCGTTCTATCACGCGCCAAGTGATATCCAATAGAATATCCATCGTAACGAATCATACGATAAATGTTCTCTCAAGCTTCTACAAAATACAGAGGGAGAATGGGACTGAAGTCGGGACGCCTAGTCAATACCGATAACATTGCAGATCCTTCTTTGAATTTTGTCGAGATCCTCAAGATGAATAGCAGAATCACCCAATCATATATGCCAACAGTGTTCAATGCACAGACGAATGATTGTGCAAAGTGAATTCTCAAAGAGAAAACATTTCTTTCCCGAGGCAGAAACACAATCTTCGTAGCATTAGCTGCAGCTATACATCCAGTATATTCAGGTCGGTTGAAAAAAGTGAGGCCAAGGAGGCGCAGTGTGTCGCTCTCAAGAAGTGAGAAATGTTTCTCCATGGTGGTTAAAAGATTGCAGTTTGTTTTGGAGACAATAACAATAACAAGCTATTTTCTGCCAGCGTTAACCACTGATTAGACGTCTATTTCAAAAGCATCAACCAGATTTATTTTGTCAGTCTTGGAATATTTCTCATTGAGCTGGGAATAAATGGTGGTATCATCTGTATAGATGCCTACTTGATAACTGATAGAATATATCGTTAAAAGAAAAATATAAATAAAGAAAAAAGAAAGTAAAACTTATCTTAACCGACGCGTTTCCATCTGTGAGTGACTTTATTAAGCCAAATACAAAGATTTTATATCGTAACAGGCATTATAGAAAAAGATCATAAATGTTATTTTTTAAATTTTGAATTCATACATATTCATCAGGTTAGATGAAAAGTCTCGGCATGTTATGGAGGACGTCAAGTGACACAGTCCAGCGTCTAATAAACGAATGAACGTAAAAGATGTTCTTGAAATGTTAGAAATGTAAATCAGTATTTATATTATTTTAGTTCGGTATCAATTTAAGCATTACATATTTGACATAACACGAGGTTATGAATTTAGCGATTTTTGTACTTTTTAACATTTATATAAAGATATTGGTATATTTGAGAAAAATCCAAAGCGCAGAAATATATTTTGATAAGATCTGATCGCGACATTACCGAGATTTTTACGTCTAAATTTACATTTTTTTAAAAATAAGAGTGGTATTTTTTTGGTCAACGTTCTGATTAAATGTATTTCTATGTGTTACGTCGGGTAACAGAATTATGTGAAATAATACAAAACAACGCAATAGTATAAAAGTAGGTGTATTGACAGGAAAGTGAAGTATTTACAAGAGGTAGAATACAGAACAAGGTAATTAGTATACAGTATTGTCGTAGAGACCTGATAGATTGGCTAGAAGAACACTTCCGGTGCAATACCGGAAATACCCGACTGACTCGCTCACTCGACTTCTTTCCTCGAGGTATAATCACTACTATTTTATATAGTGATTCGAATAGTCCATTTCCGTGGAAAAAGTGGAGAGAGCCCCAACACTATGTATAAACAATGCATTTGATAAGTTTTTGAGCATACGTTCTCGTTTGTGTTCATAGATATATTTTTTCCTAATTTCTGCAAACTTTTCCCAAGTTTGTAAAAAGCATTTATGGCAATAAAATTACATAAACCTTATTCAGAATTATCATCGTTAATGATATTTTTGGTTCTGATTATAGTCATAATAGTTTTGGATGTGATTGTCATTATTTTGATGTTGTTTAGTGTCGATATATTGTTTTAGATAGTGTATATTACGGAGTTAGTATTGTCTATTTTTACGTAGTCTTTGTCATTGTTATTGTAAAATTAATGTTACGTTCTTTTTACAATTGTATAGTTTGTATGCTTCACTCTTAGCATTGTGGATGAAATAATAATGATATTGAAACTTTGTGAAAGTATTTTCTATGTATATTTTTTCTTATGTTGTTATTTGGAGTTGCAGATTCTTAGTGCACTTAAAAAGAAAGCTATAATTGTTCCATATTTTTTTGTTACAGTGGTGGGAATAAAATTGATAAGGTCATTCTTAATAAAATCCCTTAGACTACGAAACGCATGTACTAAGTTTTTTTACTAGACTTTGTTTATATATATATATATATATATATATATATATATATATATGTTGTAATTTTGTTATTGCAAAGGTTTATAAAAGCATAATATCACTACACAAAAATGTTCATGTTTCAGAACAAAACTCTTCCTCTTCAGCTGATATGTTAAAATAAATGGTAAAACGATACATTTTTTTGAAAATATAAGTTCTGGTTATTGAGAAAACTAGGGAGTGTTCGTTGTAGGAAATGCATTTAGGTGTCTCAACGTTATTCAATCAAAAATTAGGATTATGTAACCATGGAGATTTAAATATTTGGGTTATGAAAAGGGGCAGGATGGCTTAAATCTAGACAAATCACTTTTTAATTTTGTCTGGGTAAGATACATAGTGGGACCTTAGATTTTTAAATATGGTAGATAATATTAGTTCTGGAACATGAAAGTTTTTTGTGCTGCGATATAAACTAATGTAATAACAACATTTATAACACTTTATAAAAGTAAATGTTTGAACAGTGGGTTTTTAACCTACGTGTTCTTTCACATTTTTGTAATATGTATATATATATATATATATATATATATATATATATATATATATACATATTATAATTTTATATATCGCTCTGTACTTGTTCGAAATATATGTTTCGATAGAATGTTTCATCTTTTCTTCTGACTTTCGTTTTCGGAACTTTCAAATGAAACATTTTTTATATTCTTTCTTTTTCTTTTTATACTTACATAAATTAGTGGGTTTGCGAAAGACTGTTGTGTTGAAAACCCCGTCCCTTCGCTGAACCAAGACACCCAAAAAAAGGAGCGACCCACCCTCCTCCACCTCCATAGTGAACTTAAGGGAAGGCTGTAAAGAATTCAGTCTTTCCAGAAAAATATTGGAATCTCTAGCATATTCAATAATAAACCAAAAGTTTGTCGACCCTCTCAAATAATAGGTGCTCAATGTGACCCAAAACAATATTAGCAAGAACCGGACCTAAGGGGATGCCCATTGCAACCCCGTCCGTATAGACGTACATTGTGTCATTGAAACAAAATTACACCCCTTCTGGTGTTAACCGCTTACTTTCAAGAAATAATTCTTCTGGGATACTGGTAGTGCCTAAATTTCGGCACAGATACCAATGGTCTCTCGTAACGAAACATTAGTATATAGACTAACGATATCATATGACACTATCAATTTATTCTCAGAAAGAAAAAAATAAACAGGGGAAAATTGACATGTGTTACATAAATTAATCTTATCCCGGTTAATAGATTACTTGTTGGAATTTCCTTGCATGCTGTCATGAACACCGATTTTTCGCTAAGCAACAATTGTTGTTCAGGGTATAAAATAATAACCAATTTTTCAACTTGCTTTGTTATTTTTCCTTTACTATCCATATAGAGTGACCCCCCAAAAAACGGAAAGTTTTTACGTGTGTCCAGATTTGTCCGTTCGTGATTTTTTTCTTGTGGAGCTACCTCAAGAGTAAAGTGTACACAACTCGACCAAGAACCCTGGATGAGCAAAAACTGAAAATTCAGGATGTAATTCACAGTATCCCAGCTGAGATCCCAACAGCAAATTTCAAGAACGCATTTGTACAGGACGTTATTTTTTAGAAATGAAAATTCTATAATTGTTTCTTAAATGGCATGTTTTAAGGTTTAAATTACTTTGAATAAAATATTTTTCTTCCATCATTCTTAGTTTTGTTGGGTTGTTCAAAAATTCCCGTTTTTTTTTGTGTGTGGGGGTCACCCTGTATATCTAGCAAGTTTGTGATAATAATATCTCGCTTTAAACCTCCTTCCTTTGGTGGCACTTCTGTACATTTTTTGACCCTATATGGACTCTACTTTAGCTATGTAAACAATATATTCTACTAGGCAGTTAACATTCAGTCGACAATATTTTGCATGTGGGCAATTACTTTTTTTCTCGATGGCTTTCGCATTCGCTCACCTTATATGCGATGTCTTATCCTTTTGTTCTTTATTTAGTTTTTCTATGTTACGCATAAAACTGTAACTGATTTTTACAGTGTCTTTATTGAAAGCATTGTGTAAATTACTTAACAATACCTAAAAGATTTATACACTTTCATTTTCATCTCTAAATTAGAGTGATTAAACTAAATTATATTTATTTTTTATGAAAAATACCGAGATAAATTTACCATCTGTATCAGGTGTGTAAGTGAGGCCATCATAACCGTACGGCTTCTTGTAATATACAACGGAGCCCTGATGAAAGCTTGAGGTGTGGAGTCGAAACTTTGTTGCAAAATCATCAAAGTCAATGAATCTGGTCTTACTAAATCAATATCGAATAGCAACTGACATCTATCGTCTATTTCTGAAATGAGATTATCTGCACTATTTTCTGCATCGAAATAGATCTTTTCTCAACCGCATCATTTCGTATATTATACAAAACTCAATGCATAATTTAAAGCGCGACAGACCGCTAGACAAGAAGTAATTGACGTTAAAAGTAAACGGGAATATTTCCGCGCAACCTTGAATGTGCAGACGTCAGTTGGAAGCAGTCTACTTAATTTAGTTATGCCAGTATATTTTTAGAAAATTAAAGGTTTATCTTAATGAAAGCAATCGCTTTATAGCGTGTTGCATATGAGAAAAATATAGCATTTTAGTTACTTTATATATAAAGTGCTACTTCAACGGAAAATTTGACCATAAAACAAATTACCTACTTTTGTGAGTCAGCTAAGGAGAGCAAGGTTTGGAGAGGATTGGCAAGAGATATTTCCAAAGTTGTTGAGACATCATACTGATTGGCAGTGTACCTTTAACTTGAAACAGGCCTCATGAGGAGCATGTTTAATAACTCTCACCCCATTCCGTTTCATTGTTCAGGAGATTCTTTTAAAACATACCGTAAAAAAATTTAGAAAATATCGTGTTTCCTGTCGCAATCTTTATCTATTGGAGTTCGGAAAAAAATAACTAGGCAGTTGATATTGGTCGGCAGTTCGCCGAATACAAAAGAGTCAGCTTTCAGTGGAAGATTACAAACATTTTGGGTACGTTAAGTCGATTAGCAATTGACATAGCACGATTATAACCTTCAGTGCCAAAAACTAATTCACCACATCTTTGTGTATTATTAGTTGCTCTCTCTTGTCATGGAAGAGATCCTTTACATAATCTTTTCATTGCTGGAGTATTTCCTCTTTCTCCAATATGATCGCTCCATCCTTGGATTTTATACATCCTGTTGAGGAGCAAGTTTTTTGTCCTGTTATTTCTCTTATTTCTTTATGCATTTTTAATTTATTAGTGCTGCCCAATCTCTCTACTTCTGCACATTTGTTGATGGACAATTCCTCTTTAGCTTCTCTGCATTTGTTCCTTGTTTCCTTATGTAGTTTCCTGTATTCTATTCCATGTTTTGGCCTCATTTTCTGTCTTTTCTTTCGTCTCATTTCGAGTTTTCTTATACAATTTGTTCTTCGTATTTGTTTTTCATACTGTCAGTGTATTTTCCTGCAGGTTGAGGTCAGTCGTAATCAGGCTTGCTAACCATTACACCAAATCAAGGTTTGCAGAGCATGTTGGTGATAGTTCAAAAACAGGAAAAGCGATTAAATTTGAAGCCATATGATTGTGTTCAAAATATTTAAATTTCGGTATTAAACAACCGATAGAGTTATTGATATGCCGATAAACATTTTTTTTAATCTCCACCTCAACAAAAATCAGATGTTCAATTAATGAAAAACTTGTTCTTTAAATACTTGTCAGCATGTTCCCATATTCTGACATTACTACTTTTTTTAATGTGCCACATCCTTTTAGGATGGAGGTCATTACGACTATCCACATATTCCGATACATTGTTCTTCTGAATAATGTTCTCTTTTTGCCATCTGTCCACTTTCAAGCTGTCATAAATTTACATAAATACATTATGTGTGCTAGTCAATGTTTCCTCTGATCCAACTTATCTTCAATAGTACATGTGAGGATTACATTCTCCAATCCCTCTTTCTTCATTATATTATTTTTACTTTAAACCTCATATCCTGCGTCCGCGGTATTTTCAGTTTCTTTCGGTAGAACCACATCTGTTACTTCAAATCTGATCACACTCCTTAGAAAAGCTGTTCAGTCTTCACTTCTTTATTCTTCTTTTTCTATGTCCCCTGTCCCCTGTGCCTTCAAGACGTAGGCGATCATGGATTTCCACGTCTTCCTATCCCTAGTGGCTCTTAGCACGCCTTCTCCTGTTACACCATGCAACCCGCGTTCCATCATCCACCTGATCAGGTTCTTCAAATATGTTATCCGTTGCTTTCCTCTGTCTTTCCTTCCCTCTATCTGGCTTGTTAGTATCAGGTTCTCCAAGCCCTATTTCCTCATTTTGCGTCCAAAGAATTTCAGCTATCTCTTCCTGATGCTCAGTATTAGTTTACTTTTTGTTTCTATCATTCCTAAAACCTCATCATTGCTCACATGCTCGATCCATGATATTCGCAGCACCTTTCTGTGGAACTACATTTCAGTTGCTTGAAGTTTTTCCTTCATCTTTGGTGATATTGTCCAGCATTCACATCCATATTGAAGAACTGACAACACATAGCAATCCAGTACTCTCTTCCTTGCTTCGAGCAAAATTGTCTTGTTTCTTAATATTTTACTCAACTTCTGGAATGCTTCCTTCGCCATGCCAATTCGCCTTCGGATCTGTGTCGCACTTTCCCTCTTCTGTTATAACACTTCCCAGGTATTTAAATTTTTGTACCTGCTTGATTCTAGTATCCCCGACCTGTATTTGGCATGTTGGGCTGCCCTTTCTACTGATGACCATGCATTCGGTTTTTTTGCAGTTTATTTGTAGTCCTTTTTTATCACTCTCTTCAACTAACTTCTATAGGAGGTCTTGTAGTTTCCTCTCTGTGTCTGCTATCAGCACTGTATCATCTGCGTACCCTAGGTTTTTTAAATTGTGGCCTCCGATGACAAAGAGGGTTAATATTACATAACCATTAACCACTTTTTTTTTGTTTTGAACGAAAAAGAAAATTAGTGAACAATTAATAACGTTTTTTGCTTTTTCCAAAATCTTCAAATAGGAATGTATCTTTCTTTGTATCGATAGTGGTAATATTAACCATTTTCTTATATGGAAATATTCACCATTTATTAACAGAGCGTGTAGTGCTACTCGAGTTACATTGTTTTTCACTCGACAATATCATTGGTTCTAATCTGGTGTCTTGTTGCAGTTAATTCCCCACCGCCTAAAAATGCATACAATTGGTAATTGTTCTAATGACACCGCTGCTATGGTGTCTAGGTTTTATGAATCTAAGCGTAGTCTCTGATACAAAGATCCAAAGACATATTGGCATGTCCAAAGATGCATTCCTGAAGATGAATAGAATATTAAGAGACAGAAAAAATTCCCTGAAAACAAAGAATAGGTCATTGGATTGTTATGTGATGTCTGTCCGTCAATATGGCAGTGAATGCTGGACTATCTTTTCAAAGTTGAAGATTAGACTTGAAAAATAAAAAATGTGTTTCTGCAGAAGAATGCTGAGGATACTATGGACGGAAAAAATGAGCAACGACGATGTTTTGGAGATGAGAGGCACAACATGGAAACTAATACTTATGTGCGTTGTGGTGCATTGGATATCGGCTCGGAACGAGAAATCGGGGGACCGAATTCAAATTCCAGCCGAATTCATTGCATTCACTTACGCGCAAATACCCTTGGGAAAGGTATTAATCCGTCTATTCCTTCCAGTTATGGGTTAAATAACAGGACAGATTGGGTTCTATAGCCTTGGTCGGCAACTAGAAAGAATGCAATGGCAACCTACTGCGGGATAATCTCCTACCCAGTCAGTCATGTCTCTTTCGAGACATGATCGCCTAAGCGTATATCTCGTATGACACTTAACTGACTGAATGAGAAAGGAAGGCTCGGAGAAACTGAGGCTCACTGGATAAATGGAAAAGAATAGAGACAAAGGAAAGCAACGCATGATATACTTGATAAACATGAGCAGATGGATGGTGGAACAGGGATTGATTGAGATGACAGGAGAATTGGTATTAAAGAGCGACAAAGGATAGGGTAATGTGGAAGGCCATGATCAACTACGTCTGGAAAGAATACGGAACATAGAAGAAGAAAAAATCTGAACGGTAGCAAGGTCTCATCAATTTATGGTGGAATTGGTAAGATGTAACCGTATGTTTTATTCTAACAGTTTAGTTTCTTGCACTTCTTGCTTTTGGGACACTCTTCCGGCTTTAGCAATCAGTCAGTTAAGTGCCATACGTAATTAAACGCTTTAGGCCATCATGTCTCGAAAGAGACATGACTGACTGGGCAAAAGGTTATCTTGCAGTAAGTTGCCATTACCTTCTGCGGTAGACTGGCTGCCAGCCAAGGCTATAGAACCCAATCTGTCCTGTTATTTGATTCACACCTAGAGGGAGAAGAGATGTATTATATTATTAAGTCGTTATTAGTAGGGGATCAACTTATTACTTTATAACAATATAAAACTGATCCCCCACTTTATGCCCAGCAGAAGCCTTAATCATGTTTTCAACTATTATATTCAGTCAGTCAGTTAAGTGCCATATGTATTAAACGCTTTAGGCGATCATGTCTCGAAAGAGACATGACTGACTGGGCAGAAGATTATCTTACTGTAGGTTATCGTTGCATTCTGCGGTAGACTGGTTGCCAGCCAAGGCTATAGAACCCAATCTGTTCTATTATTTAACACATAACTGGAGGGACGCAACGGATTAATACATTTCCCAAGTGTTGTGGAGTAGTTTTCGCACTGAAGTTTATAATCGTGCTATGTCGGTTGCTAATCAACTTAACGCACCCAAAATGTCAGGAACTTGGTAATTTTCCACTGAAAGCTAACTCCTTAATATTCGGTTAATATGCCGACTAATATCATCTGCCTAGTAGTTTTCCTGAAATCCAATAAAAGTCTAAAGAACTTCTATGAACTTCCCAAGAACTTCCTGTTAACTTTTATTGATATAGTAGGGGGAGTTCATTATCTGAGGAATAGGTGTGTTCCACCATAACACCAAGGGTATTTGTGCTTAAGGGAATGCAAGGAATTCAGCTGAAATTCGAACTCGGCAACTTTGCAAAAATTTTGCAAATATTTGCAAGAAATGTCAATCGTCATCTATTGTCATCTTGATTGCAATTCTGTAGTTCTCGCTCCTTAGTAATATTTCTGTTTTCTGATACTTTAACTCCCAGTAAGCCCTCGAGTATAATGTCTTCTGGGGATAAATTTAAAAAAATACATTGCAATAAAGACTAACTAATTCTCTTAAATTTTTAAATTGAATTTAAATTTAAAGTGACTAAACTTTCTGGGAAGTATTTGGCAATAATTTTCATGCAAAATGAACTTTAAAGAATAGAGAAACCAATCATCAGAAATTAAATCTACCGATCTTTCCTAAGCATCTCCTACGTAGACAGCATAAAAATAACGTTGCAATAAGACATGAAAAATGCCAGTTGTAAGATTTTTATAATTACCATCGAGAAACGGAAGTTGACGTGATATGAACACGCCGCAAGAGCCAACAGTCTAACTACTACCCTCCTACTTGATACCATCTTAGCAAAAGCCAGAGAGGGGTTAAGTGGACTGACAATGTCACTAAGTGGGTTTCACAGAGACTCAGACATTGACACGCAACGAAGACATGAAGAGGGAGCTGATTAGGTCCTCAGCACAGCAGTGATCAAATAAAACCACAAGATCATGGGACTGATGATAATGAATTTCTTGTGAATCTTTTTTTCCGCCTGAATTCATCTTGCACATTTACAAATCAGCCATCCCCCGTGTGTAGAATACTGCTGTCATATGTTGTCAGGCGCCCCTGCTGTTCATCTCAGTGTGTTCGACAGGCTTCAAAAAAGAATCTGCAATGTGATAGGTCCCGACTTGGCAGCTCAACTCCAGCCACTTTCTCACCGGCGAGATGCGGCTTTACTCTGTCTATTCTACAAATATTTTCATGGCTTCTGCTCCGACGAACTTAAGTCACTGGTGCCCCCGCCACAGGAATTTACTCGTGCAACCAGACTGGCTACAAGGTCCCACCCATTTACAGTTAGATCAATCAAATGCAGACGACAATTCTATTCAATCAGCTTCTTTTCTTGCATTTCCCGCCCGTGGAACTCCCTTCCATATACTTGCTTTCCTGACGGCTACAAACCCCGGAATTTAAATGCAATGTTAATACCCATCTCTTATCCACTTGACTCTAGTCTTTTCTATATCATCTTATATATTTTTCCTTTCTCTTTACCTGCGCAATTGTATTCTCATCCTTCTTTTGCCCTTTCTCTGACACCCCCTGTAACCGGTCCGTCTTTCTCTTCACTCTCCTCCTATCTAAACTTTTACTCTTATGTAGCCCCCTGCGCATCAGTGGCAGTACCGCCTTGCTTGGGGTGAAACGATTAAAAACAATCAATTAGATTTCAAAAGCATTCTTTTATAAGTTGTTTTTTAGCCTGTAATAAGGAAGAGTATTTTATCAATGAAAAATGATTTTTATAATAGACGAGATTGAGAACTTTCAAAGAAATCGAATTCATCATTTTCAGAAGGAATAAGTTTCAACACAGGAAGATACAAATCTGTAACAAACTCTGTTTTCAGGCAGAGAGGAACCCAGGCGAGTCTAGGCTGAACGGTAGAGTTTCTTCTGGAGAAAAGCAGACCCGATCTTGTTTACCGGGATTTTTGCCTGAGTGTACGCTCTCAGATTCCCACGTTAAAAACTGCCTTGTGCCACATACTATCAGCAGGGAGGACTTTAGTAAATATCGAAATATCTTAGACATTTTATGCGCTCAAGTCTACTGAAAGACATCGGCAGTGGTTGCACACGTCCTTATGAAGTAGCCGAAGAAGGATTAGCTCGTTATTGCAAGCAGTGAAGCAAGAGGATGTTATCCGTACTTCAAACTGGTTTTGGTTGTTTAATTGGTTTAGTTCTTTTCTCTGACCAATTAGAAATTAAAGGTCGAATCTTTAATTTCTGTAATGCCAGTTATTTTTGTTGAATTCAGCGAAACAAGTTGTTTATTTAACAAAATCAACAGCTGGTATAAAAAAGAAAACCCTTCTGAATATGTTAAACTGTGACTCATTTTGAGGCTGAGTTTGCATTTGTATTTCAAACGTAAAATTTCGATTCGTTTTTCAATGTTGCATATCGAACAACATTAACAGAGCTGCAGACTGGCCATTGTTACTTTTGAGTTTGTTTTCCTGTATTCCCTACTTTAGCAAACACAGTCAATATAAACACCTTTGATCCATTTATCATATAATCTACCATTTGCTGGAGCAATTTATATCTGGAAGTGAAACAAGTTTTTTTAAGGTAGCATGTAACTTTACCATGTCCTTTATATACTATACTAGCAGTAGAGCCCGGCGTTGCTCGGGTGTAATGAAAGCTTTAAAACTAATCTATGGTCCTGGAGCTCAGACTCTTTGGACGTTGGCACGAAAGACTAAAAAGCAATAGTTGTTTCCAGTTAAAGCAAAACAGTAGACTGAAAGAAAAATGAATGGATGTAGGTCAAATTTTGATTTCTTGCTATCGATATCAAATAAGTTTTTTTCGTCGTAAACTGAATTTTGAAGGCTAAATAAGTCCTCTGAGTAAATGGTATCATGGCTGAGACTAAGAACTACAATTATACCTACTAAGAGCCAAACCCGAAGCAAAAACTAAAATAAAATGGCTGAAAAAAAATACAGACATACAGGCAGATAAACAGACACACACACAAATATCATTCTTTATATATATATATATATATATTATCGATTTTCTGCACTATTGTAAGAACGGCAAACATTGAAACTTCTGAATTTTGTTTCTTATGTCTTTGTCTATCTTCTATAACCCGACCTTTTCAATTATGGATTTTCGATATTTATCTGGGGCACCTCGACACAAAACCTATCCAAGAACACTCGAAGACGCTTATAGTACAACTGTGTAAATTTTCAGAAAGATCGATTTCGCCGTTTAGGAGTCTATAGGTAATGGACACACACATACACAGAAACAAAGTTCTATTTATAAATAAGTTTATATATATATATATATATATATATATATATATATCCTTTGAGATTTGAAAAAGATATCAATCGACCGGCGGTGGAGAACGAGGGAAAATTTACTCGCCCCAAAATCATTTTACTCGACCGTCTCCATTTTCTTAATCGTCGCCTTACGTAAACATAGCGTGAATCACTGACGGAAAACAAAAAATGAAATTTTAATTAAAATTTCGAACGTGTTAGAAAAAATAAAAAAAATAAAAAAAAATAATAACAACAAGATTTGATCTTTCCTCTTAATAATAGCATAAACGTTTTTATGATAAAACTTTGTATTAAGTTTGAGCCCTTTTAACATCATGATATACTGTTTTTTTTGTTTTGTTTTTTTTTTCTTGGTGGAGGCAATTGAGTGGAGGTACCTATTCGTAGTTTCTTTCTTCTGTTTGACTACAACCTCCATCTCATGGATGATAAAAAAATAACAAATTTGATTTTCTCAACGATTTTCTATAAAAAAAGAATTACTTGTATAATTTGTTTTTCGGTGAGTGATTGAAAGAAGTTTGCGTATTTTTTTTTCTTTCAAATGTTCGTTTTTACTTTTCGTGAGCTTTAATCTGGGCGACCGAGACATTTTGGCTCTCCTCTGGAAGCGTTAATTAAACGAATGTTTACAATGACCGGGACGATAGCGAGAAAAAAGAGTTCAATAATAATGTAGGTCATTCTAAGTAACATCTTCAATGACATTTCTATATTTGAACGGACACGTTTCATTTCTAGATTTTTAATCGACCGCGGGCGAGTAATCAATAAACTTTAATCGCCCAATTAAGTTTTAATCGTCTGAGTCGATTGAGCGAGTGAAATCATAAAGGCTGTATATATATATATATACTGTGCAAAAGTATTAAGACAAGAACTATTTTATCTTTTATGAGGAATCAATATAAAGTTTAAAATCACCCGTAGTGTGCAAAAGTATTAGGACAGAGGTGATTTTTCTAAAAAACCTCACTGAAATTCAAATACAGGATGAAAAGCCAAGTAAATTGATAATAAATATTGATTATTTAAAACTAGGCGTAAAAGAAATGTATTAAAAAGAAGTTATATCTATTTTTTCCTATTTTCTAATCAAGTTATTTTGAGACGAGTCATTATTCTATTATCCTTGGATATGATTGACTTTTTTCTTATTCCCCGCTCTTTAATTGATAAATCTAATTTTGCAAGACACACTTGGCAGGAAATACCATTAATACATTGAATAAACTTGTGATGTCAATGCCTGACAGAATAAAGGCGGTGATCAAAGCAAAAGGATATTATATTAAATATTAAATTTATTTTGGATCAAGTATTTTTTTCTTGTTAAAATATTTGTTGAGTAAATCAAATAAAATTACTTTAATTAAATTGTTTATTTTCTGTCTATATATCACATAAAAGATAAAATAATTCTTGTCTTAATACTTTTGCACAGTACTGTATATAGATATATATATTAAAATAGACTAGTAGATAGATGAACAAGAAAGTGCTCAATAAATGTTTGAAGGAAGCTGATTCGACATGTAGAGGTTTTAGGTATTTAGGTAAGAGAAAACAGCCGGTTACGCTACCATTGGCTTCGACATTTTTGGCTTCGTCAGATGATCAACTGACGAAACCGAAACAGTCGAAACCATGGTAGCATAAGTGGCCGATCTTTAATATATCTATATCTAAACTTATTTATAAATGGAACTTTGTGTGTGTATGTGTCTGTGTGTCTGTGGGTGTGTCCGTTACCTATAGACTCCGAAACGGCTGAACCGATTGTCTTGAAAATTTACACAGTTGTAGTATAAGCGTCTGCGTGTGTTATTAGCTAGGTTTTGTGTCGCTATACCCCCAATAAATATCGAAAATCGATAATCGAAAAAATCGGGTTATAGAAGGAGTGGTCCGATTTTAATCAAATTTAATACACTCATAGACAAAGACATAAGAAACGATATTCACAAGTTTCAAGGTTGCAGTTCTTACAGTAGTGCAGAAAACCGATTATATATATATATATATATATATATAAAAGGCAAGATGTTTGTGTGTGTGTCTGTTTATCTGCCTGTATGTCTGTATTTTTTTCAGCCTTTTTATTTTAGTTTTTGCTTCGGCCTGGCTCTAAGTAGGTATAATTGTAGTTCTTAGCCATGATACCGTTTATTCAGAGGACTTATTTAGCCTTCAAAATTCAGTTTAGGACGTAAAAAACGTATTTGATATCGATACCAGGAAATCAAAATTTGACTTACATTAATTCATTTTTCTTTCAGTCTTTAACTGGAAACATCTATTGCTTTTAGTCTTTCGTGCCAACGTCCAAAGAGTCTGAGCTCCAGGACCATGGATTAGTTTTAAAGCTTTCATTACACCCGAGCAACGACAGGTTATACTGCTAGTATATATATATATATATATATATATATATATATATATATATATTGTCATCCGCAGACAGATCTGTTTCGCCGTATCACAGCTCATCAGTACGGTTAGACTCCGATATATATATATATATATATATATATATATATATATATATATATGAATAGAATAAGTAAAGAACAGTGAAGAAAATCATTACAACCGCCCCCAAGTCTGTTGATATTTTCAGAATAAAAAAGACGCTAAACACCAATTTAAATGCCGGGATTTTCCAAATACAGGGTCTCGATTGCAATAGCGTACATTCAGGGGAAACATCACGAAATTTAAAATTGTGGATTTGCGAACATAAAAGAGACTTACGTTTGGAGATACTTTCCAAATCTCTTGTATTACATCAAAATAATGCAGGACACAATTTTGATTTTTTTTGATTTTCTGAAATGTTAGTTTAATTAAAAAAGAACATAAACTTTTAAAGGAGAAAATAACATTATTTTTTTTTTTAAACATCTCTGATTGTTAAAAGGAAACATGTTAGATTAAAGACACTTTTTCCTACCTGTTTTTTTACTTATTCTATTCATCTTGTCGGATATCGATCCATATATTCAACTTATATATATATATATATATATATATATATATATATATATATATATGGGGATTCGTAATAGTTTATAATCCGAATTATTATTTTAGAGTAATTTCTTCTTTCACAGCAGAATTTTATGGAATTGTACTATGCACATCTGCCGAAATTCCTACTGATTCTTTTTTTAGAGAAAATGAAAATAAAAAGTAAGCTCATACTTAATATCAGGATTGGGCAGTTGAATCTTCAGGAGCATAGAATGAAGAAGAAGGTGCTTGGAAAATATGATACTCACATGACAGAAAGAGGAAAACAGGGATAGAGGAAATTAGCGTGTAATGAGCTTTATTAAATGGATGTAGACCATTGTTTTGGAGAAATAACAAAAAGAGAAAAAAGAGCTACAAATTACAGGAAGATGTGGAGTGTCATGATTGCTTACGTCCTGAATCGCTTTACTAACTTTGTACTTAGAAGCAACATTTCTTCTTTTACAATTCCATAATAATCTTGTGTCACATCCTACCGCTTGCGATACTTCCATTTCGGATAAAATAGTTTATTTCGGAAATACGGACTTATAGCACAAAGCAATACGGAAGTATAGACAGAAAGCTGTAGAGAGCCATAATCAGCTACATTCTGAAAGAATACAGTAAGTTGGCGGGAAGAGGAAGAAAACATAAAAATGAAAATATTCACCTTTTATTATTTTTTCTGTTTACTTCTGAAACTTGTGACTTCTTAGATTTCCTAATAAAGGATGCTGTAGAGAGCCATGATCATATATATTCTAAAAGAATATTGTACTTAAACCGGATAGGTATAAAAAACAGTATAAATAAAGTTTTGCACCTTTTAACGCTTAATTTTGTTTTTAATTTTAAAATCCTCAATATCTTTTTATAACTATCCCCTCTTAAAGAAAGGAAGCTGTGAAGAGCTATGATCAACTACATTCTCATTGAATATGGCATTTAGAACAACGGAGCAATTAAATTATTTGTTTTTACCTCGTATCACTCGTTTGTTTTGTTCAATTTGAAAATCTTCGATATCTTAGCTGTTAAAGAAAGGAAGCTGTAGAGAGCTATGATCTCTACATTCTAAAAAAAAAATTGCATGTACGAGGGAAGAGAAGGAATAAATGAAAGTTTTGCAACTTGCACTTGGTTTTTTTTGCCTCCTAAAATTTGCGATACCTCAGCTGTCTGACGTGTTCCAGTAGACCATTTCCCTGCTTAATTCGTCAGGTACCAAAAATAGTCATTTCAAAGAGTTCTTATTAAAAATTTGTTGAGGAGTGTGTAAGAAGGGCATTAAGTGGAGTTATTTTTGTTCGCCTCCTGATTAGTGTTTATTGGCGTGTATTGCCAAGAAGAAAAATGTGTTACTCAAATTCATGGATTTTAAATAACCCATTAGTAAATGTTGAACAGAAGCACATTTATTTGTTAACTGTCACTGGTATCGGCCGAGCAAATTGAAATCTTTTAATGG
Organism: Ascarosepion bandense; assembly: GCA_037127315.1. Taxonomy (NCBI): domain Eukaryota; kingdom Metazoa; phylum Mollusca; class Cephalopoda; order Sepiida; family Sepiidae; genus Ascarosepion; species Ascarosepion bandense. Next base: position 1,256,596 of record JBBBDQ010000505.1, on the reverse strand, counting down.
AAATATTGTATATCGATTTCACATGCCTGTTTCTATTTGCCACACACATTTCTAAGGCCTCGGCACTTACACAAAAACGGCTTCATTACTATATTATTCGCCTTGACACAAAGTCGTCAAAGGTTCAAGTTCAGTTGGGTATCTTTTCTTTCGTTTTTTTTTATTACTGATATTCACTCAATACAAGGCATACGAGCCACTCAAGTTTGAAGACTACTTACTGAATGATGCGTGTGATATGAACGTAGGAAATAATGATTAGGAGGATGTGGCGGATATATAGCGATTTGTGTCAGACTTGGAGAAATTAAGATTTAGTATCCGGAGAAATATAAAGTAACAATTTTTAGAAAGAAACTTTCTTCGGGGGAACATCATTCTTTACTAAAGAAATGTGTAGAGAATTGAAGTGATTCAACCCTGTGGCCATAACCAAATGGGTCTTGATTACAAATGTCTGAGACTGAAGTCGATCTGGACATCTGAAAATGGAAAGTTAGTGTAAGTAATCAGCCTCAAAGCTGCGACAACGATTTTGGACTTTATCAAGGTTGGAAATTAGGGATTGGGCATTTCGAAATAAATACTAATATACTTATAAATACTAATATATAAATACTAATATACTTATAAATACTAATATACTTCCAGACCAGAAAATATAGCAATATACTGCAAACGCCGTAAACGAAACGATAAGAAAACACATTCTTTGCAAATTAATTGAAACAACATGAATACCTTCCGAGGATCTCTTATACTTTACCTGACCACGTATACGTCGTCTCTTAGTGTTGTTTGTCCCATCCCACCGCATTTTCTTTGTAGTTTTCTGATATATATATATATATATATATATATATATATATAGATAGATAGATAGATAGATAGATCATTGTGCAAATTAATTGAAATATTATCTATCTATCTATCTATCTATCTATCTCAGTCTGTTCGTGTCTATCTATCTATCTATCTATCTATCTATCTATCTATCTATCTATCTATCTATCTATCTATCGAAATTTGTTCATATCTATCTATAGCTCAGACTGTTGACATCTATCTATCTATCTATCTATCTATCTATCTATCTATCTATCTATCTATCTCCACCTTTGTGCCAATTAAATGAAACAAAACGAATAATGTTTTCCTAGGATCTTTCACACTTCCCTGATCACTTATACGTCGTCTCTTAGTATTATTTTTTCCGCCTACATTTTACTTTGCGCTTTGGACTGATGGATCCAGTTTGTTTCTTCGCCTTGATGACAGTTGAAAGGCTGGCACCAACAATATCCGCAATCTCTCTGTAAGTCAGTGCGTTCGTGAAGCGTTACATATAGATTAATGTTACTGCACACTACTGCAAATGACTTAATCTGATGAAAAAAATAGAAATCGATTACATCCTGTCATTTCAGTGGATCTAAAACTGATCATATGGAGAAAGAAATGAAACTAGAGCAGTTGTTTCAACTAATTTGCACAAGTGTATAAGAACGCTATGTCATTGGAAAAACGAACACTGTCTTAAGAAATAAGATTATATGACAGCTACCAGTCTAATTAGAAAACTAATGAGTTAATTGATATAGAGGATACTAAAAAAGAATTAAGCGAGATCTTTCTTTTATATGATGTGTTCCTTCAGAACTAGGAGGCATGTTTCTCCACTATTTCTTCTGCACTTCTGCTTCAGCCAACGTTTTATTTTTTTATAACTATCCCCTCTTTGTCATCCATTAGCCCCAAAATATTGTTTTCTTCTATATCTTATGTTTTAAATACATCATGTGGATATTTTATTCTCCAGCCCTTCCTTCTTCATAATCTTTGAACTCTCCTTTGCGTTCCAAAAATACATTATGCTTACTAGATCATGTGAAAGTAGAGGAACACATTTAAAGATGTTATTTTCATGAGATTTCAATTGCATAAGACCGTAAAAATATTTAATCTCTTTACTTAGGTAATACTTTATATAGATCTAAGTAGGCTTTATTTTTATTTCGTTGGACGAAGCGGTTTATTTGTGTTTACATGTAAGTATACACATGTTAGTCAGTCAGTTAAGTGCCATACGTGATACACGCTTGGGCGATCATGTCTCGAAAGAGACATGACTGACTGGACAGAAGATTATCCCGCAGTAGGTTGCCATTGCTTTCTGCGGTAGACTGGTTACCGACCAAGGCAATAGGACCCAATCTGTCCTGTTATTTGACTCATGGCTAGAGAAAAAAGAGATGTATTATATTATTATGTAGTAATTAGTGGGGGATCAGTTTATTACTTCATAACAATAGAAAACAGATCCCCCACTTTATGACCAATAGAAGCCTTAATCATTATTTCAATTATTATATTCAGTCAGTCAGTTAAGTGCCATACGTGATACACACTTGGGTGATCACGTCTCGAAAGACACATGACTGACTGGGCAGAAGATTATCCCGCAGTAGGTTGCCATTGCTTTCTGCGGTAGACTGGTTACCAACCAAGGCTATAGGACCCAATCTGTCCTGCTATTTAATCCATAACTGGAATGAAGAGACGGATTAATACCTTTCCCAAGGGTATTTGCGCGTAAGTGAATGCAATGAATTCGACTGGAATTCGATCTCGGCTCTCCGATTTCTCGTTCCGAGTCGATATCCACTGCACCAGAATACATATGTAACAGCAAAAAAATCAGTATTTTGCCGATTTTGTTCTATTTGTTTTGGGTGTGCGGATGGTGTAATAAATAGCAGTTCGGAAGAAAGAATATGCAGACCGAGTTCACACTCAAGTCTAGTTTCATTAACACTTATTTTTTTCTGCTGAAATTGTCTTGTGATGTTGAAGAAGTATAGTGTGTGTGTTGAAGGGAGATTTGTTCGTATAACCTTTTACTACGGCAACAGATTACTCCGCTATATAAAGATAGTCGAATTGAGCTTCCATATATTGGACTCTTTGCAAAGACACAACAGAAACAAATTATTTAGCTATATTGAAATGATAAATGAAACATCATATTTATTCATATGTTAAATTGTGTTTACTTCTGAGGTATTAAATAGTTCCGTCATTTATTGATGTAACGGATAAGCGTGTATTAAAATAATTTACAATGCATTTCTAAAGTCAAATGATTTGCAATGTTTTGTATAGGAAATTAATTGGGAGTAGTAGTTAGCACAACATCGCAAATTACTACAAAACATAAACACTGGTGCTGTAAGCGTTTAGTGACGGATGTGCGTGCTTACGGCCTATCACGTTGAACACACCGGTTCTCGTTCGATCACCGAAGTTAAGCAACGTTGAGCCTGATCAGTACTTAGATGAGTGACCGCTTGGAAATATCAGGTGCTGTAAGCGTTTAGTGACGGATGTGCATCGTGGTGCAGTGGATATTGGCTCGGAAAGAGAAATCGGTGAGACGAATTCGAATTGAATACCCTGCATTCACTTAAACACTGGTGCCCTTGAGAAAAGTATTAATCCGTTCCTTCTCTCTAGTTATGGGTTAAATAACAATGTTAGAACTTGGGACCCTGCCCTGAAAAATAAAATCCCAATGAATCTTGATACTCGAAAAGAAAAATGTATTACTAGACATAAAAACTTATATAAAAAACAACAATAAATTGTTGAAAGGAAAAAAAGGTATTACCAGCAATAAATAAATAAAAATTTATTTGGCAATAAATGACCCGCCGAGGTTGTTTTGCCATAACAACCAACCAATCAACATAAACACTGAAATGCGTGTCATGTTCTTAATTAGTCCTATCAGATCAAGATTTTCACATGGATACCATGTATGACACCAAATTTGTTCCGAAATAACGAACCTGCCAGATGTATGCAAATATTTTCTTAGAGAAATTATTAAAAATCTCCCTTGAGTTGCAATGTGGAAGGATAAAATATTTCGTTTGTACATTAAAGTAAAGATTTATTAACCGAATGACAAAATTTTAAGAATAAACATATAAGTGAAATTTTTGTTAATTGAACACTATAACATATTTGTGAGAAGAAAAACGTTCATTGAAAAAATGCATGTAGTTTTGTAGTTAAAATTGTTCAAAGAGAAATGTCAGTATTTCAAATGTCCGCAGAAGTTTAGAGGTCATGCTTGATAGTAGCAGAATGTAAAATCTTATGTTCCCCTTTTGCTAGGTTGGCGATAGGGTGAGAAAGAAGAAATAAAGAAATAGTAATTGGCATGTCCTGTTGTTGTTGTTGCCGTTGTTGTTGTTTTCTTTTGAGTGAAAAAGAAGAAAAGCAAATTGGAAATAAAGGCGAAACATGGCCGAGTCAGCTTGAAGTTTCCTCCTTATATTATGAGATGCTATCAGATATCGCTCCCATTCTGAATGCCTTTGACCGGTCAGCGAACGTGGTTTAAATAGGGAAGTTTTTCAAGTGGCCAGATCCAGCAGACATTTTCATTCTTAGGTGTGAAAAAACGTTTGACTGACGTCATATAACAATTTCAATTTCCTATCCAGAATATTCCTATTCAGAATTTTGCTTTTGTAAAATTTGCCATGGCTTGGGTTTTTCCTAAATGTTTTTTGTCGTTTGGATCCGATTTTGCTGGTGTGCAATTTTATTTTGGGTGTGTTTAGTTAACTGTTGGATGATATAGGAGTTGTATCCTATAAAAGTAAGGATTGATTAGACAAAGAAAAATTCAGTTAGCAATTTCATACTTGCCTATGTAGTTTGTGTTTAAAATTTCAGTTAGTGTTAATTTACAATCATAATAATTATTTTTCTTCTACAACCACAATTCCCTGTACCATTAAATGTTTACTTATAAACACGGATGAAAGATTAAATTTATTTCATAAAATCTACTTCTAACATCACGGTTTACATAAATCGCTCATTTTTGAACAAACACTGAACCAAAATATTTGACAAGAAAAAATGCATTCACGTGTTTGATGAAAACATGACGAAAACGTTAATCCTCTTGAAAGGAAAACTACTTTGAAATTTCAAACGCACTAAAACCACTCACTTTGAAAAAAGTTAACACGCTGTTGGCGAATTGCATTTTTCATTGTAACTTTTTCTTTGAATTTCATATGGGAAAATCTATTACTTGTTAGAGAATTCGAAGTCTGGCTCAGAGCAGACAACTACTGGTCCAAAAAGTCTTGGAGCGTGGAATTCTGTCAGTGATAAAGCATGGAGAAGGCTGCAAGAATTAGAAGCTCAAGAATGAACATTGCAACGACATTCTTTAGTGAGGTAAGTCAATGTTTGGTGATAAGGTTTTGGCTAAGCTGTTAACGGTTCTTAATTTGAACGATGCTACAACTTTTTCCTCTCATATAATAATGAGTGATAGGAAATTCATCCGATATCGTTTTCAGACTGTGATGTAGCGTTGGGACCTGCAGAATTGAAGACAGATATGGCACGAAACACAACATATTTAGCCATGTCATATAATGCAGCTTCCATAATTTCGTAGTTAGTCTTTTGGTTCTATTATGAAATATAAAGATTATATATGGTGGTAAGATTAGGTATAAAAGGCGCCGAAGGACACTCCTGATCCACATTTTGTATCATCATCATCATTTATCCATCACACTCAGATGGTGCATAGGGCAGCAACTTTTTGTTGCTGTAACAAACTGTTTTTTACGGGGCAGGGTTGTTAACCCCTGCACCTAAACCCCAAACCTGGAGGACCGGTGGAGTATTCTTGATCCTTACGTTTACAGCACCTAGTATTCCCAAATGGTCATCCATTAAGTACTGACCTGACTCAATGTTGCTTAAATTCGGTGATCAGACGGGAAACGGTGTATTCAGCACGATACAGCCGTAGACATTCGCATTTTGTATACTAATAAAATATTTTCCATGTTATGGCTTGAGAGAAAATCAAACAAATAGAAAATGTGAATAAAACAATTAAATCAAATGTTGATTAGATTAAAATGAAATGGGATATGTGTCCCTACATAAATTTATTGTTTTTTTTTTCTAAACACGAACTCATTTTAAATATAAATAAAACTTTTTGATCGAATGTTGGTCGAAGTAAAACGAGTTCGAATTCGAAGATGCTTACCGTTTTTATACAATTATTTTCCCCCTCTACAAGGCCTGGATGTGCGCTATGGTGCGAATGCGGTTCTCGGAAAGAGAAATCGGAGAGCCGAGTTCGATACTCCAGTTGAATTCGTCGCATTCACTTACTCATGAATACCCTTCGGAAGGATATTAATTCGTCTCTTTCTTCCAGCTATGGATTAAATAACAGGATAGATTGGGTTCTATAGCCTTGGTTGACAAGTCACTTAATAAACTCCATACTGACCAAGAAAGAATATTTCTACCCGCTAACACACACAAAAAACAAAAAAACATTTCGAAAATTTTTCTGCGTGAAGATATGCATCAAGCGTTTCAAATTTCAATTAGTAAATGTCAGTCAGTCAGTTAAGTGCCATAGGTGATACACGCTTAAGCGAGCATGTCTCGAAAGAGACATGACTAACTGGGCAGAAGATTATCCCGCAGTAGGTTGCCATTGCTTTCTGCGGTAGACTGGTTGCCGACCAAGGCTACAGAACCCAATCTGTCCTGCTATTTGACTCATAGTTGGAGGTGGAAGAGATGTATTATATTCTTAAGTAGTAATAAGTGGGGGAATAGTTTTATATTGTTATGAAGTAATAAACTGATCTCCCACTTTATGCCCAGTAGAAGCCTTAATCATTATTCCAGCTATTATATTCACTCAGTCAGTTAAGTGCCATAAGTGATACACGCTTAAGCGAGCATGTTTCGAAAGAGACATGACTGACTGGGCAGAAGATTATCCCGCAGTAGGTTGCCATTGCTTTCTGCGGTAGACTGGTTGCCGACCAAGGCTATAGAACCCAGTCTGTCCTGCTATTTAACCCATAACTGGAAAGAAGAGATGGATTAATACCTTTCCCAAGGGCATTTGCGCGTAAGTGAATACTATGGATTGCAACTGGAATTCGAACGATATCGGCTCCCCGATTTCTCTTTCCGAGCCGATATCCACTGTACCACAACGCACATTAGTAAAGGTAGGCTTCATTTAATAACCTAACTACAATGGGACTTCGGAGTATTTTAAAATGTTTATAAATTATTATAATCAAAAAAGAACAAAATGAAAACATTTCTTGTAAAATTCATTATTCATCGATTCTCTTTCTTTAGACTATAATATCCTTAATATATATTATTTATAAAAGCAATGACTAGTTAAAGTTATTAAATAATATCAGTTTTACTGCATTTTTATTTTACTATTGGGAGCAGATTTTTGGGCAAGATGTAAGTGAAAAAAATATTTCTCAATGAGTCCTCCGTTTAACTAATGGAACCAACTTTTGCAAACGTATTTTATTTCTAGAAATTTCATGAAATTACGTGGCGCGGGGTAACAGATGCAAAAAAATATTTTTCAAAGATTTTTTAAAGATAATATTTTCAAAAATAATTTAATTCATTTGGGAAGAAGACCTGACAGTTTTATTAAAAACTGATAATTTATTCATTTTTGCAATAATTTGCAAATGAATGTAATTTTTCAGTGGAACTAAAGGAATTTCACTGTCATTAATTTATTATAGTAAACTCTGGTAAACTCTGGTAAAAATTTGGTCAACCGCTAACGCAAAAAAAGAAAGATTTTTAATCAAAATTTCGAATGTGTTTGAAGGGATTAAAAATATTAAAAACATACTTTGATCTTCTTAATAATAGCTGGCAGTATAACCTGGCATTGCTCGGGTGTAATGGAAGTTTTAAAACTAATCCATGGTCCTGGAGCTCAGACTCTTTGGACGTTGGCACGAAAGACTAAAAGTTGTTTCCAGTTAAAGCGAAACCGTAGACTGAAAGAAAACTGAATGGATGTAAGTCAAATTTTGATTTCCTAGTATCGATATCAAATTTTCTGCACTATTGTAAGAACTGCAACCTTGACACTTCTGAATATCGTTTCTTATGTCTTTGTTTATCAAATTTGATTAAAATCGAACCACTCCTTCTATCACCCGATTTTTTCGATTATATATTTTCGATATTTATCGGGGGTACCTCGACACAAAACCTAACTAAGAACACTCGCAGATGTTTATAGTACAACTGTGTAAATTTTCAAGAAAATCGGTTCAGCCGTTTCGGAGTCTATAGGTAACGGATACACACACACATAGAGACGAAGATCCATTTATAAATATGTTTAGATAACATAAATATTTTTTTTAGTTTGAGGCCTTATTTCTTCGTGCTATGCTGATTTTCAGCGAATTAGTAGATTTGTATTTAGGTACATTGTGTTTATCTTCAAATATATTAGGTGGACTATTCACCTGTGTCGCATATGATCCATAATTATAAATAATTAGGTTAGCTTAAAATGTGTTTTATATGAATACTAACTAATGAAAATTAAATTCACTACAGTCGAGGGCCCCATATCATATATTGGGTGTGTCATAAAACCGTAGATGGCCCACGAGACCCTTGCTCATCTTTATATTAAGTGAGGTCACAAATAATGTTCGGGTCATGGTATCCTCAGCATTCATCTGTAGAACCACATTTCTGTTAATCTTGACACTATTTCGAACTTTTGTTCTCATCTTGGATGATATAGATGATATAATAGACACCACGTTTCGACCAAGTACCCTCTGGTCATCATCAAGTTTCCATAGATTGGTTGATGTGCATTAACACGGTGATTATTGTGAAATATCCAGTGAAATCGATTATTGTTCTTTCATGTTGGTTCGTCACTACCAAGTCCAAGGATGTAACTCATGATACTAACACATGTATAACCAACTACTATGTCGATTACCCCCACGTCCCGAAGGACTTTAGTGGTGTATTTTTGGAGCCTTTTATATTCAGTGTCATAGGGATTTTAACAACTGGATTATGTTTGTTGGTTCTTGACTGACTTTTTTTTATTACCCCCTATTGGAATTGATAAATTTAATGTTACTTCGCAAGACCCAATACAAGCTGCTTGGTGGGAGATACCATAAAATGCATAGAAGAAGCTTGTTATGTCAATGCCTGACAGAATGAAGGCTGTGATGAAAGCAAAAGGCTATTATACTAAAAAAATTAAGTTTATTTTGTATCAAGTATTTTTTTCTTATTAAAGCATTTATTGAGTAAATCAAATAAAATTACTTTAATTAAATTGTTGATTTTCTGTCAATATGTCTCATAAAAGATGAAATAATTATTGTCCTAATACTTTTGCACAGTACTGTATATAAACAGCCACCCGCATGTAGAAATGGGCTGTTTCTCTCAGGTACTTAACACAGCAATGTAAGGTTCACGTTCGGATGACTCCCACTAACACAGGCACAATGACACGCATTGAATAACTGACGTAGTGTGTTGTTGAATAAAATATAATTTTCCGTAAGAAAGATAAACTCTCATTTCTTCCTTTGTCATGATAAGGATATTGTTACATTAGAAAAGAGGTGAAGTCGTCCAAAGTGCTTAAATAATTTTGCTTTCACTGGGTATCTTTAGAGTTTATTTGACTTCTTGTTACCCTGATAACATTTGATATTTACCCAGCAGTCTTCTAATGTCCAGTCTCTTGGAACAGCTACATCTTCTGTTTGACTGCTTCTCATGTCTTTGTTGATCACGATACGATATTGTCTCTTAGCTTGATTGAATCAGTTGCTTAAGTTTCAAACGCCCAGAGTAATGTTATTTTTCTGCATTCTATCGTATCGTACGGCTAGAGTCTAAAATACAGAATTGGTTTGTATGGTGAATTCATAATCATTTGCCCAGTTTTTAGTAATTTACCGTTTTCCCTCAGACATGTTAATGTATATAATCTTATGTTAAGATTTACAATTATTGTTAATGGTTTTTCTGACTATTCCGAGGATTGTGTTTCTTTCTATTTTTAAGCTTACGGTAAGGGGTGTGCGTCGTGGTGCAGTGGATATCGGTTCGGAACGAGAAATCGGGGAGCCGAGTTCGAATTCCAGTTGAATTCATTCCATTTACGTACGAGCAAATATCATTTGTAAAGATATTAATCCGTCTCTTTCCTCCAGTTATGGGTTAAATAACAGGACAGATTGGGTTCTATAGCCTTGACTGGCAACCAGTCTACCGCAGAAAGTAATGGCAACCTACTAAGGGATAACCTGTCCAATCAGTCAGTCTTTCGAGACATGAACGCCCAAGCGTGTATAACGTATGACACTTAAATGACTGACCGAATATAATAGTTGAAATCATGATTAAGGCTTCTACTGGTCATAAAGTAAGGATCGGTTTTCTATTGTTATGAAGTAATAAACTGATCACCCACTAATTACTACATAATATTATAATACATCTCTTCCCCAACTAGTTATGGGTTAAATAACAGAACAGATCAGACTCTATAGCCTTGACTGGCAACCAGTCTACCGCAGAAAGTAATGGCAACCTACTGCGGGATAATCTTCTGCTCAGTAAGTCATGTGTCTTTCGAGACATGATCGCCCAAGCGTGTATCACCTATGGCACTTAACTGATTGATTAAAGGGAAGCTTAAAGATCGAAAATAATATATGACGATTTAATCTTCCTGGGTAAATATTAAGTATCATCTGTATTTTTCCTCTTTAGTATCAAATAAAAATGTTGTTGGAATAGTCATGCCGGCGGGAATAATTGAACTAAATAATTTGACTATCTTCTTCTATGTGCCTTTTCCTTTCAGGACGTAGGCCATCATGGCTTTCCACGTCTCCCTATCCCTGGTAGCTCTTAGTACGCTTTCTACTCTTACACCACGCATTCCCCGTTCTGTCATCCACCTGCTCAGGCCTTTCAAATATGTTATCTGCTGCTTTCCCCTGTCTCTTTTTCTCTCTATGTGGCTTGTTAATATTAGGTTCTCCAAGCTCCCCTTCCTCATTGCATGTCCCAGGAACTTTAGCTGTCTTTTCCTGATTCTCAGTAATTATTTCCTTTTCATTTCCATCCTTTCGAAAACCCTCATCATTGCTCACATGCTCGATCAATGATATTCGCAGCATCCTTCTCTAGAACTACATTTCAGCCGCTTCAAGATTTTCCTTCATCTTTGATGATATTGTCCAGCATTCACGGTCATATTGTAGATCAGACAGCACATTGTAATCCAGTACTCTTTTCTTTGTTTCTAGCAAAATTTTCGTGATTCTTAATACTTTACTCGGCTTCTGGAACGTATCCTTTGCCATGCCAATTCGACTTCAGATCTGTGTCGCACTTTCTATCTTCTATTAGAACACTTTCCAGATATTTAAACTTGTGTACCTGCTTGACTTTAGTATCCCCCACCTGTATTTGCTATTTTGATCTGCTATTTTTACTGATGATCATGCATTCATTTTTTTGCATTTTATTTGTAGTCCTTTCTTGTCACTCTCTTCAGGTAACTGTAGAAGGACTTGTTTCATTTGCGCGTTTGCTATCAGCACTGTATCATCTGCGTACCTTATGTTGTTCAAATTGTGGCCTCCGATGACGAATCATGGCATAACATCTAGAGTCCTCAGAATAGTCTTGCTACTTGGACATAATAAATACCAATTGAATATTTATTGAATATCAGTCAGTCATTTAAGTGTCATATGTGATGTACGCTTGGGCAATCATGTCTCCTTCAATTCATGACTGAATAGGTAGGTTTTCCCGCATTAGGTTGCCAACCAATGCTGTAAAGCACAATTTTTCTACTATTCAATCCATAGCTGGAGGGAGAAGAGATGGATAAATGCCTTTCCTAAGAGTATTTAAGAGAATGCAACAAATTCAACTGGAATTCGATATCCATTGCCCCACAACGCATATAACGATATAATCATGTTGCGCAGAAGACTATTTTTAAAATATTAAGCGTACCGTACAAGATAAGCGCCATGTTGTAGTGCAAGAAATGAAAGTAATAATTTAATGTTCCGTAACTTGTAGGGTACATAAGGGTATACTGTAGAGATACATCTTCACATATTTTATCTCCTTCTCGGCTCAAACACCACTGACTGAACTTGTTCTTGTTATCTACTTAATGCTGTTCTTTTCCCTACTGTTTATTTAAAGAAGAGTAAATCACGTCATCTCTGACGTCAATCCCAGTTCCGGTTCCATTTTTATTGAATGAAATTCCTCGGTCTAAAATAAACGTTCAAAAACAGCCTGTTTAGCTTTTTCACACAAAAAATCAAAATTAAATTTCTCGCTAATCATTTAATTTTTACTTATTCTTCATGATTTTATTATAAGCTAACAATTCTCAGTTTTTGGTTCTCCAGAACGACTTTACCTGGTCATATGTCCACACCATTCTTCTTCTTCTTATCGATCATGGCTTTCCACGTCTCTCTATCCCTGGTGGCTCTTAGCACGCTTTCTCCTGTTACACCACGCAACCCTAGTTCTGTCATCCACCTGATCAGATCCTTTAAATATGTTATAGGCTGCTTTCCCCTGTCTTTTCTCCCTCTATTTGGCTATTTGTTAGTATCAGGTTCTCCAAGCCCTCCTTCCTCATTGCATGTCCCAGGAACTTTAGCTGTCTCTTCCTGATGCTCAGTGGATATTTACAGTATCAATTGAATACAAATACATTTACAGGAATGCAGCTTTTTACGAACTGCAAAAACTAACATGGATAGCAATATATAATTGGAAGAGTAAATGATAACGTAATCAGAATGTTGACATTCGTCATTTTAAATATAAATAGGTGAGAAACAAAAGTCCCATCCATATTGGAAAGAGATATAACAGCTATTGGGCTTGATGAACATTATATTCCTGAAAAAAATTATTAAAGGAGGGGTTTTATAAATTTCATACGAAAGCACTGCTGGCTGCTCGGTCAATGAATGTCAAATGTTTTCTTGTAGAAAAGAAACATTTTTTTAATCATGTCACCCCGAGCAAGGCGGTAACGCCACTGATGCGCAGGGGGCAACGTAAAAGTGAAAAGATTGGAAAAGAGAAAGCCGGAAACCACATCCTAAACAGGGAACAAGGGATGAGCCTCTTCACCTGTTCAATAGACGTGGGTGGAGTGTGAACCGGGCGATAGTTTAGTCTATCTACTCCAATTAAAAAAAATCTTAGGTTGGTGATTTGCTAAGTTTTAAGTCCAGTCAAAGAAATTTCTACTAAAAAACAAAACCAATCATTCAATTAGGCGTGAAAAGTTTAAAATTAAGCAGAAATTAAGCAAACACATAAAAATGGCTTACTTTTAACAATATTGAAAACTTGTTTATTCCATCCCAGAACACACATTGTTTCTGCCAGTGAGTTGAAAAAAATTAACTTTTTGGCCAGAAAGTGGACATGGGAGGGTCCATTAAATAGCCAGTGTGACCTATTCACTAAGCTAACTAAAATACAGCTGGCAAAGAAAAAAAGAAAGAAAGTCTATTACCATTATCATTGTGTGCATATATAATATCTGGCAACTAAAAGGACTATTTGGCTAAAAGAGATAAACTTAACTACTATTTATTCTAACAGTCGTTTGTACTAATATCATTCGTAATAAGTGTAGTAAAATTACCATTAGAAAGTCTCTTGATCACATAGCTTTCAATTAAGCAATTAGTTTCTGCATGAACACGTCGTCATTCAAAAGGCCTTACAGACTAAACAATTTTAAAAAGCCTTTTGCTGATATTTATTAGATAATTTCTGTATAATTTCTCTATTTGGGTCATATTTATTAAGCAATTAGTTTCGCTATAATTTATTCATTTACTTGACTAATTTTTATTAGAGAGTTAACTTCTCTTTAATTTATATATTTTGTTGATATTTATCACATAATTAATTTCTCTATAATTTATATATTTATTTAAATTATATTTATTAGATACTTTATTACTTTATTCTATTTATTTGAATGGGCACCGATTTTAATTTTCATTAATTCTATTTATTTGAATGATATTATCAGAGAATTTATTTTTCTATTTGTTTGCTTGATATTTTTTAGAGAATATTTGTATTATTTATTTATATGGATCATATTTATGAGACAATTATTTTGTTTATAATTTATTTGACTGGTATATATTAGTCAATTAATTGCCTTATGATTTATTTATTTGGCTGGTATTCATTAGACAATTAATTTCTCCATAATTTATTTATTTGGATGATATTTATTAGACAACTAATTTCTATATAATTTATTTACTTATTTATTTATTTGAATGATATTAGGAAATTAATTTCTTTATGATTTATTTATTTGGCTGATATCTATTAGAGAGTAAATTTATCTATTTTTTATTTATTTAGATCATATTAATTAGATAATTAATTTCTCTAAATTTGCTTCTTTCAGTCATATTTATAAAACAATTAATTACCTTATAATTTATTTATTTGTTTGGTAGTTATAAATCAATTAATTACCTTATAATTTATTTATTTGTTTGGTAGTTATAAAACAATTAAATACTTTATAATTTATTTATTTGTTTGGTACTTATAAAACAATTAATTACCTTATATTTTATTTAATTTTGGTAGTTATAAAAGAATTAATTACCTTATAATTTATTTATTAGTTTGGTAGTTATAAAACAATTAATTACTTTATAATTTATTTATTTGGTTGATATTTATTAGTCAATTAATTTCCCTATAATTTGTTTGGATTATGTTCCTTAGCCTACTTATAAATATTTGGTTGATGTTTATTTGCCAGTTAATTTTACTATAACTTATTTATCTCGCAGGTATTTATTAGACAATTAATTTCATTCTATTTTTTATTTGGATGATATTTAATAGAAGATTAATTGCTCTATTATTATTTATTTGCCTAACAACAGTTGTTCAGATGATATGAAAGTTTAAACAATTTCAAAAATCTTTTGCTTACATTAACAAACCATTAATTTCTTTATAAAAACGTGTTTCCTAACCGCTGTTGTCATTTGAAAAGCTAAAAAGTCTTCCAAAGTCTTTTGCTTAAGCAAATATCTAGCAAACCATCAATTTTCCTATAATTACGCGTCTGATTAACAGTTGTCTATATTCAGTAGAACTGACAACCTAAACAATCTAAACAAAAAGGAGCCGTTCGGGTTTCCATTTGTTCTGGTCTCTTTCATATCAAACGAATTGTTCTGGTCTCTTCAAATATCAAAAGAATTGGCAATGTACACGGTGCGATGGATAAGTTGTCGTCTGAATTGCGCAAAAATGAAAATAACACTGACATCTCATTTTAACAGATATAAAGGTTGCGATGGATAAGTTGTCGTCTAAATGACGCAAAAATGAAAATAACACTGACATCTCATTTTAAAAGTCGCACAGTGTGCGATGGGTAAAATGTCGTGTAAATGACGCAAAAATGAAAATAACACTGACATCTCATTTTAACAGACGCACAGAGTGCTATGGATAAGTTGTCGTCTGAATTGCGCAAAAATGAAAATAACACTGACACCTCATTTTACCAGATATACAGGTTGCGATGGATAAATTGTCGAAATTGCACAAAAAAATTAAAATGACACTGACAGTTCATTTTAACAGATGTAGTTGATAAATCTACAAATACTAAAGAGTACAATTATTCAATAAAATCGAAAAGTAACTTTAACTACGGCCTTCAGACAACTTCAGAATCTCCTGCAACCGGCCTTTCAGATTTAAAAAAGAAATCACTAGTCCAGCGGTTGAGAACGAGCGAAAATTTACTCGCTCCCAAATCATTTTACTCGACCGACTCCATTTTCTTAATAGTCGCCTGACGTAAACATAGCGTGAATCGCTGACAGGAAACAAAAATTGAAATTTTAATTAAAATTTCGAACGTGTTAGAAAGGATTTAAATTTTTAAAAAAATAATAACAATAAAATTTGATTTTTCCTCGTAATAATCGCAGAAACATTTTGATGATAAAACTTTGTTTTTATTTAAACATTATGAATGCTGTTTTTTTTTTTGCCAATTGAGTGGAGGTACGTAAATTCGTAGTTTCTTTGTTCTTTTTGCCACCTCTATCTCATAGATGATAAAAAAAATAATAAATCTGATTTTCTCAACGATTTTCTATAAAAATTACTTACTTGTATAATTTGTTTTTTGGTGCGTGGTGGAAAGAAATCTTCGTTTTTACTTTTTGTAAACAGAAAGGAAATATAAGATAATATTTTTTCAGATGAGTTTCTAAAAATCTGGGTGACAGAGACATTTTGGTTCCACTCCGGTAACGTTAATTAAACGAGTGTTTACACTGACCGGACGATGAAAGCCAAGAGCTAAATAATGTCATTGTAGGTCATTCTAAGTAAATTCTGAATCTTCAGTGGCATACTTTTGGGCTGTGTTTCTTTTATTTTTAATCGACCACAGGCGAATAAAGCAATAAACTTTAATCGCCTAATTAAGTTTTAATCGACTGAGTCGATCGGGCGAGTGAAATCTCAAAGGCTGCCTGTAACTCTTATGGACTATCTCCTTGTTTAAGTCGGTGAATACTTCCATGAGCTTTGCTTTCAGTTCCTCTTTACTGTTACAAGCATTTTTTTGGTCTCTAGCCCAACTTCACCCCACACATAATAATCAGGGGGTGCAGTCTGAAAAGGTAGGTGGCCAGGTGTAAGAGGTGATGTCGTGACAAAAACTGTCTGACAATTATAACTGGGTTCTCCTGCTTCTGTGCGATGTTATGTTGTGTTGCCAGACATAGGTTCTTCCAGGAGCCACCCTCTTGATCCAGGGTAACACTACCTTCTCAAGTTACTAGATGTAGGTCTCCGTGTTCAGTAAACATTTATTAACATGTTATTTTCTTAAAACGATCAGTTTGTGGTTTTTGAGCTGCCGTCGCATCGTAATCACCATTAGACGCACCCAACTCTTTTCGAACCTCTACACTGTCTTCAGACTGGTCTCTACTCTCTCTTCAGACTGACTCTCAAACAATTTGAAGTTTTCGCATTGGAGCTTCCGGTGAGAATGCGAGGTAGAACTGCATGCCGTTTCCAAATTTTCTGGCTGAAGAAACAGAGTCATTGTTCTCATTTTTTGCAAAGATGGCGTCCAACTGACCCTACTATACTGCTTAATCGACAAAACAAAAAAAAACAAAAACAAAAGACAACGAACCTTAAATTAAAAAAAAAATTAAATAAAAACAATTTACCCATCGCAGTCTTTATAGCCAGTCGAAAACTACCTTCAACAAAAAAAGAGTTTTTTTCCTAGTCTTAGGGTGAGAAACCCTTCCCAAATGTTTATAAAAATATTTTGACATACCCTATATATATATATATATATATATATATATATATATATATATTATTATTATTATTATTATTATTTTATTATGTACCACAGGCCCTGGCCACGAAGAGGTAACGAATTAAACTCGATGGCGCGCCGCTCGCTCACAAATTCCGTGGTGGAACTCATCCGAACTACTTTACCCGTAGGATGGTGCCTCCCCGAGCCACGACTTCTCCAACCAAGCCGCTAAATCTATAGTGAGTTACGTGGTTGAAGCACAGAGATATAATTGAAATAGTAGGGGTTTTCCGTCACCAGAGCCCATGGTACAGTTGGCATGACATCAGCTTAATAACCAAACTGTCTGGGTTTCGATTCCTGGTAGTGGATGCGCACTGTTGAATAGTCCCAAATATAGGACGAAACGGCCGTCCAGTGTTTTCTGCATTCTGTTGAGGTCAAATATAAAGCTCGCTGAATTACTTAATAATTGTTCAAATCCTCCTATTACTTCAATCGTATATACATATATATATATATACGATATAATCTGCTATACATTAGCTCTACTTTCTTATTGGAATTTGTATTGAACACTTTTTTATGATTTCATATCTGTGGCAGCTATTGTTTACTGCTTTCATCTGCATTATAGTTTATATATATATATATATATATATATATACTAGCAGTATAGCCAGGCGTTGCTCGGGTGTAATGAAAACTTTAAAACTAATCCATGGCCCTGGAGCTCAGACTCTTTGGACGTTGGCATGAAGGACTAAAAAGCAATAGTTGTCTCCAGTTAAAGCGAAACCGTAGACCGAAAAAAAATGAATGGATGTAAGTCATATTTTGATTTCCTGGTATCGATATCAAATAAGTTTTTCGTCGTAAACTGAATTTTGAAGGCTAGATAAGTCCCCTGAGTAAATGTTATCATGGATGAGATTAAGAACTACAATTATAACTACTTAGTGCCAAACCTGAAGCAAAAACTAAAATAAAAGAGCTGAAAAAATGCAGACATACAAGCAGATAAACAGACACGCAAACAACTTGCCTTTTATCTATATATTATCAATTTTCTGCACTATTGTAAGGAATGCAACCTTGAAACTTCTGAATATCTTTTCTTATGTCTTTGTCTATGAGTGTATCAAATTTGATTAAAATCATACCACTCCTTCTATAATCCGGTTTTTTCGATTATCGATATTTATCGTGGGTACCTCGACACAAAACCTAGCTAAGAATACACGTAGACGCTTATAGTACAACTGTGTAAATTTTCAAGAAAATCGGTTCAGCCGTTTCGGAGTTTATAGGTAACGGACACACACACACACACACATACACACACACACAGAGAGACAAAGTTCCATTTATCAATAAGTTTATATATATATATATATATATATATATATATATATATATTTATATATATATATATATATATATATATATATATATATATGTATAAACTTATTGATAAATGGAACTTTGTCTCTGTGTGTGTGTCCGTTACCTATACGCTACGAAACGGCTGAACCGATAATATATATATATATATATATATATATATATATATATATTATCTCGAACTATTATTCTCATCTTCTAATATATATGTCATGATAGATGCAATATTTCTGTGAAGTTCTCTTTGGTCTTCATTAGGTAATCATTGATTATATGATATAGGATAAATGTGTGTATCCGTAAAAGGAGGAAATAGTCTCGGAGAATGTTCTACTTCGAAAATGTTTTGAGAAATGTACTATTATTCATCTAAACAGATAAAATCATACTAATGTTTGTCTTCTCTTTTTCTACTTGTCACTGTTATGTACCTTTTATTCTATCAAACCGAAAACATTGTTAATTTTCGACTACGAACTCATATCCAGATATAAAGAAATGTTGCTAAAACGATTTATTTTAAAGCTCATTCTTCTTAGTTTGTTTGAGGAAGCGTAAGTTGGTTGAAGACCTGAAGCGTATTTTGTTTTTTTGTAAATATATTAAAATGTCGTCGATTTTCTTTACTTGTTCAGCTACGTGTCAGCACGCATGGGCAAATGTTTGCGAGCATGCGCGGTCCATTGTCAGACAATGTCTTTACTTTAACGATTTTTCTTACTGAAAGTTCGACGTTTTAACAATTCTTATCTTCCTCTTTGCCTTGCTTATTTTTTTTTCTTTTTTACTTTTTGGGGAATGTTTCCCCGGATCGATTATTTGAATGTCGAACATCAGTTTGTTTACGCTTTTGCAAAACGAAATCTTCACAATACAACTAATCGCTCGACAATAATGGCTTCACTAAAAGTCTTTGACTGTCTAATAGAGTACCCTCTAAACCTGAAACTGCCCTTTTTCTCTGTCAATTTCTCTCTAGTGCCTCTGGCTGTCTTTCTGTCGTCACTGTTACTGGGATCGAATCGTCTATTTTCAGCCAATCACTAAAAAGATTCAAAAGCCGATGGCAGAGAAATACAGAAAGTCAACTGAACGTATATTGTTAAAACATATTATCGGGTACATATCCTCTCCGAAAGTAGGATATTTGCTGTTTCCTGGGCTTCTTTTCCGTTCAATATTTTCCAAGAATGTGACATTCAGTAAACTCTTTTTTTTTATATGTTCCAGAAATTTCAACACTGTTTCCAGGTTTCATTTCAGTTCCTTTTTTCACTTTATTACTTTTAAGAAAGTGGCTATTAAAGAAACAAATGTGACTGAGTAGGTGTCTGCTAAAAGGATTAGCTAACCACTCTAAAAGTTGATATGCTTAAGGCATATCACGTTGAATACACCGGTTCTCGTTCGATCACCGAAGTTAAGCAACGTTGAGCCTGGTCAGTACTTAGATAGGTGATCACTTGGGAATACTAGGCGCTGTAAGCGTTTAATGACGGATGTGCGTTGTGGTGCAGTGGATGTCGGCTTGGAAAGAGAAATCGGTGAGCCGAGTTCGAATTCCAGTTGAGTATCCTGTATTCACTTAAACACTGGTACCCTTGGGAAAGGTATTAATCCGTCACTTTCCTCCAGTTATAGGTTAAATAACAGGATTGGGCCTGGAAGCAACCCATCTAGTGTTGGTGTCACAATAAAAACACCATTGGTAGCCCTGGCGAAGCATCAAGTATTCAGCTATTTGACAAGATTATGAATTTCGCTGAAAACTGCGCCAGAGTTACAAATGCACAGAGAATACTGGCGGGGTGTAGTGAGTTCTATCTCGGCCAAGGCTGCAAGACGGCGACGAAAAGTTGGGTATACCAAGAAATGAGTAATTTGCCTTAACATTAAATTAGATGTGTATGTGCACTTATGTTGATTTAGGTCATAAATACTTTCAATTCTTGTCATCAACTTTATTCTTCAGAAAATAGCTTGCAGTTACATGTTATTTAATTACATATTCACCAGTATTTTCAATGATTTGTAACTTATTGCCAAGCAGTTCGATACAGTTTGAGTAAAATTCGGCAGTTTTTGATGGGGAAAAGTTATTGACAAAATTTTTATTCTAGTTTTCATTGAAAAATCTTATCAGTGTAAGTTATTAAAACGTTTTGCAGCAATCGAAAAAGTGCTAATCGGCTGTTGCAAAGTGAGATGAAATGGCGGGAGCAAGAAGAGAGGGCAGAAGAAAACAGTGCATGACCTACCTAATGAGCTTACATCCTTTAGCAAATTAATTAAAATAAAACGAAAAATATCTTCCTATGATCTTTCACACTTTCCCTGATCACGTATACGCTGTCACTTGGCGTTGTTTTTCTTTATCGACGGCATTTTCGTTTACGATTTAGACTGATAGATCCAGTTTGTTTCTTCACCTTGATGACACTACTGACAGTTGAAAAGCTGACACAAACTATATACGCGGTCGCTCTGTAAAGCTTGCCAGTGTGTTCGTGTAGCGTTACAGTTTTCGGACGCTTCCTTGGAGTAACGTCCATCGAAGACAATGGCCGTAGGACAACTAATCGAGACAGTAGTGTCTTGGCGTGATAAAAATCTGATGCTATCACGGATGTCAAAATATTTTTCAAGGCCAAACAAATTTTATCATACACCCTGAAAATAGATTCATATCACTGGACACCGCTGGAAATGATCTAATCTAAGGAAAAAAATAGAAATCGATTACACCCTGTCACTCTAGTGCATCTAAAACTGACCGTATCGTGATGGAAAGGAAAGTAAAAGAATTGTTTCAATTAAATTGTACAAGAGTATAGGTAAATGGATTACAGAACGAGGTTTAGGAGAGATAACAAAAAGATAAAATTTAGTCAGTCAGTTAATTGCCATACGTGATACACGCTTGGGCGATCATGTCTCGAAAGAGACATGACTAACTGGGTAGAAGATTATCCTGCAGTAGGTTGCCATTGCTTTCTGCGGTAGACTGGTTGCCGACCAAGGCTATAGAACCCAATCTGTCCTGTTATTTAACCCATAACTGGATGGAATAGTAGGATTAAGAAAGTGGTACAAAAAAAAAAAGAGCAAAAAAAAAAAAAAGAAAAAACAAAAAAATCAGGGAATTGTGAAAAGACAAGATTGTCAAACTTCTAAAGAGATATGAAGAAGAATATCTGACGCTTCTTGAACGTCGTCATATTTCATGCTTCTACGAAGAAATAATCAAAACGAATGTAAGTACATTTCAATGTGCCAACCGCCATGACCGGCAAGAAGTGCTGAGCTGGGGGAAATCATATTTTAAAGGATAAATGCAATTGAATACTGCTGGGTCACTCAGGCTTGTGGTAATCAGGTGTTACCGACCCGAAACTATGACTGAACGCTGGTTCATCGTATAATGGGAATCTTCGGATGAGCATTGCAACAAATTCGTTTCAACAAAGTGAATTGCTTCAACCCCCCCCCCCCCATACACACACAAACAAACGAACAAATGTATTGATTCAAAAAGGCGCGAAGTCATTTTCTACCTGGAGTTTTGTTTTTTTTTTCTTAAGGAATCCTTTCGTGTCAATGCTCCATCAAAAGGAAACCACTGGAAAAATTAGACGACACAGGAAGTCATTTTTTCTCAAAAAGGCGGGAAAGGAAGAGGGAAAACTTTAGAACACATCTAAACTCAATTATTACTAAAATAATTCACGAATAAAAGACGAATAAATGTTTCAAAATACAATAAAAAAACGACTGTGGTATTGTATTTATTTACACCATTTATATTGTTCAGATTTTTTCTCGTCTTTGTTGGTATATTCATAATGCTTAGACTGTTGTGGAGCCTTCTTCATCGAATCAAACCCTTTAGTGAAGTAAATCGTTCTAGTTCTACCAGCCATGCCTCTTCTAGTTGTCTCAGTATTAGTTATTTCCCTTTAACTCAACTCTGTATATTTTTGTTCACCTCTACTTGAGTCCACAGTGACACATAGTCCAGTGAATAAAAGCGTTAGTTGGATCCAGTGACTTAGCCCAAAGACTTGTGAGTTCAATACCTGGCTACAGCTGAGGAGAACAAAACTTAGAGAGTTAAGTTAAAAAGAAATAGATAATACTGAGACATCTGGAAGAGGCATGGCTCTAGAATTAAAACAATCTTCCCCGTTGAACGAAATAAAGGGTTCAGTTCAAAATTCCGATCACCTGAAGTAGGCCGGAGCGCAAAACAGCTGAAACGTTATGAATATAGCAACAAAGAAAAGGACAACAATCCGAACAATGCAAATAGTCTAAATATTTTTTTTTTAATCACAATTTATCAAATAAACAAAGGGAGCGAATAAAGTGCTCTTTTTGTTTGCACAGACCTGATTGCTGTAGATTTATATAAACTGCTTCGCGCATACGTGAATGGTGTGCGGAACAGACCCTGTTCTAATCTGTGAAAAAGTCATCTACTTATTGCTTGACACAATTCGGATAGTCAAGCAAGTCTTGGATATGGGGTCGTCCTTAAAGAGTGACGTGGACTGCTTGATCCTTTACTGGTAAGAACATGTTGACAGATTTGGATCTCTAGTCTCTGATGAATTATTTCCACCTATTCAACGCCACACCAACATTTAAACTAATACACTGTAGAGCGACGAATGGGTTCATGCAGTAAAAATAGATGGCAAGATATGTATATCGATATGCCGTCGAAAATGACGACAGTATATATTTTGATGTCCCAACTATTGTGTATCGTAGATTAAGACATAAGAACAAAGATCTACCACTCTGAGCTTGACAGGAGGAATATATATATATATATACAAATAAATACATAACGGTCTTTATTATAACACAGAGGATATATATATATATATATATATATATATATATATATATATATATTAGTCATCCACATACGAGCCCGTTTCGCTGTCAGTGTGGCTAGACATCCACTTGCTTCTGGCCGAGATCGAAACTCGATCGATTTGATTATCTGTTGGAGTCGCTAACCTCTAAGCCATAGGTGCTTGGAAGGAAGGAGGGAAATTTTAGCGTGTTATAGATAAGCGGTGTATACACACGCCAGTCAACGAATGAACTTAATTTATTACTGAAGAGTATATCTATATCTATCTATCTATCTATCTATATATATATATATATATATATATATATATATATTTCATTACTCGAAGCAAAAATTGTTGAAAAAATTATAATAAGGCACTTTCAAAGAGCAAACACGCGCTAAGAGCTGGTACTAAAGAGTGTGAACTGAGTCGATGCTGACTCGCTATTGTCTTTCACTCCATATATATATATATATATCCCACTCTATTATAATAAAGACCGGTGTGTGTGTGTGTGTGTGTGTGTGTGTGTGTGTGTGTGTGTGTGTGTGTGTGTGTGTGCGTGTGTGTGTATGTATTTTTATATATATATATTTTAATTTTGGTATTACAAAGATTTATAAAAGCATTTTGTCACGACACAAAAATTTCCATGCTTCAGAAAAATACTGTTCTTTATTTTAAAATATCACCTGAAGAAGAACAGTATTGTTCTGAAACATGGAACTTTTGTGTAGTGATACAATGCTTTTATAAACCATTGTAATAACAAAGTTACAATATTAAGCTCTACTCTGTATCGAGCACTCTTTATAAAAGTAAATGCTTGAACAGTGGGTTTTAATCTAAGTGTTCTGTCACGTTCTTATATATATATATATATATATATATATATATATATATATATATATAGTGTAATGGTTGTTACAATGTTTTTAAATTCATAGTATCACTACACAAAAAATTTCTCATGTTTCGAAGCCAGCCCATTATGTTTTGGCTTCATCCTCAAGTGATGTTTTTTAGAAATGAGAATTATCCAGTTGAAAAGACCGTTTATTTGTGCTAGGTTGGTTATTTTTGGGTGTTGGTCTGTATTTTGAGTTCCGTAGACATTTTTTCTGGTCTTAGGGTTAAGTGTTTGTTTATGGCTTAGTTCATGATAGGTTAATCTATTAATCTTGAAACGGCTGGTGCTGCTGGCGCCTTTGGTTTAGGGGTTGGTAGGTGTTGTTTTGTTTTGGGGTTTGTTTCTTCTTAATTTAATGTATGTTATTTTGTATTGGGGTGTGTGCTTTTTCTTGTTTTTTTATTTATTTTTATTTTTTTTATAAAATATATTTTTTATAAAATATATCTTTCATAAAAATGTATAGGGGTTGGTAGGTGTTGTTTTGTTTTGGGGGTGATACTATGAATTGTTTTGTGTAGTGATACTATGAATTTAAAAACATTGTAACAACCATTACAGTGTAACGCTCTACATTTGTATCGAGCACTCTTTATAAAAGTAAATGCATGAACAAAAAGGTAAATAAACCTACGAGTTCAACAACTTAGTTACAATATATATATATATATATATTATAATCATATTGCCCCAAGCAAGGTAGTTTACTGCCACTGATGCGCAGGTGGTTGCATAGGAGGAAAGTATGAGAAAGAGTGACAGGTTATAGGGGGCGTCAGGAAGTGGGTAAGAGAAGGATAAAAATACTGATATATATATATATCACTATTTTTATCCAATATATATATATAGTTATGAATTAATTGTACATTGCGACACGCAAATTCCTATGTTTCGATATTCTTTTCATCGGGCAATGTCTGATGCTGGTTGTACAAATGAGTTTATTTAAATAACAAAAACCTTTGTTTTGCTGTGTATGTATGTGGCAAGATATAAAATTTACATGTGTGTTTCTTTAACTAATCAGAGTGAATATTCATTTTGGGGTTTGTATATATATACATACAGGCGGTTTTTATTATAATAGAGAGGAATTCGAAAGTGGAAAAAACCATCCTTAAGAAAAGAAGGAAACACTGAATTGATTCCCAAAACAACAGGTAATTTGACAGTCGAAAAACTTGGAGTAATGCAAGCTAACACTTTGTCAGCAAGCATTTGACTTTTTCCCACTTAGCCATGGCGGTTTCAAATAAATAGAATGAAATATGTCCTATTTTTTACATTCAAGGCTATGAGCCTGAGCGAAAATTTGCATTTGCCGTGTTGGTAAAATAAGACAAAAGTGTCTTTCACCGTTGCATTTAGAACATCTGTTGGCCTCTTTTATTTTCTTCACCGATAACCGCCCCCTTATATGGTGGCATCATTATCGCCCTTTATCTATTCATGCACGCCTGTACATGTTTCCGTTCGTGTGCTTCCTTTTTTCAAACAGGAAAATGTATATTAATTATCAAAAATGTTTTCTAATGCTAAGAGTCTTTAGTTCATCTCTAAGGCAATTATCTGCTATGTAGATGAATTGACACGTCATAGCAATTGTGACCTCTTTTCTTTGTTTTCTGACGACATTTTCCTGTCTATTATAACGTTATGTACTGTTTTTTAACAGACTCTTTTATTAAAAATATTAACTTGTCTAGGGAAGATATATAACTAACAAAAAACAAAGAATATCTAACTCGCTCTACATACTATTTCCACTGAAATTTTTCATCAATTTTGATAATATTTTGTTTAGCTTTTGGCTAGCATATTTAGCAATTTAAATGAGCCTTTCTTCATCACATTTTCCGTCAGTCAGTCAGTCAGTCAGTCAGTCAGTCAGTTAATGCCATGCGTCAAACACGCTTGGGCGATCATGTCTCGAAAGAGACATGACTGACTGGGCAGAAGATTATCCCGCACTAGGTTGCCATTGCTTTCTGCGGCAGACTGGTTGCCAGCCAAGGCTCTAGAACCCAATCTGTTCTATTATTTAACCCAGAACTAGAAGAGGCGGATTAATAACTTTCCTAAGGGTATTTGCGCGTAAGTGAATGCAATGAATTCAAATGGAATTCGAACGCGGCTCCCCGTTTTATCATTCCGAGCCGATTTTCCGTAATCTGATAAAATAAACACTTCTCGAGTATTTAACTTTCTGAATTGACGTAACTTATTAGTAATGAGCCTTTTGAGATATTTTCTCTTACTAACGATTCTATGGATGGGTATTGTGGTGCAGTAGTTATCGGCTCGGAACGAGAAATTTGAGAGTCAAGTTCGAATTCCAGTTGAATTCGTGCATTTGTTTACGCGCAAATTGGGAAATGTATTCATCCGTATCTTGCCTCCAGCTATGAGGCAAATAACAGAAAAGATTGGCTTGTATAACCTTGTTTGGCGATTAGTTTAGCACAGAAAGTAATGGCAACCTACTGCAGGAAAAATCTTTAAAAATTTAAAAACCAAATATTAAATTAACCAGACAATTAGTCAGGGAGCAGATTAAGTTCTCCTGGGCTAGACTCGATAAACTAATATAAACTTAATATATATTAAGTCAACGATGAATAGGGGAATGAGATTAGATGGTGAAAGTATCTGCGAGTAATTGAGAGGTCACGAAAAGCATGTTACGTGGTGTCAACATTGTGTAACATTTAGTGTTAGCTTTTATGGCTACACTAGCAGCATAGCCCGGCGTTGCTCGGGTGTAATGAAAGCTTTAAAACTAATCCATGGTCCTGGAGCTCAGACTCTTTGGACGTTGGCACGAAATACTAAAAGCAATAGTTGTTTCCAGTTAAAGCGAAACCGTAGATTGAAAGAAAAATGAATGGATGTAAGTCAAATTTTGATTTCCTGCTATTGATATCAAATAAGTTTTTTTCGTCGTAAACTGAATTTTGAAGGCTAAATAAGTCCTCTGAGTAAATGGTATCATGGCTGAGACTAAGAACTACAATTATACCAACTTAGAGCCAAACCTGAAGCAAAAAATAAAATAAAAGGGCTGAAAAAAGACATACAGGCAGATAAACAGACACATACACACAAACATCTTGTCTTATATATATATATATATTATCAATTTTCTGCACAATTGTAAGAACTGCAACCTTGAAACTTATGAATATTGTTTTGTATGTCTTTGTCTATGAGTGTATCAAATTTGATTAAAATCGAACCATTCCTTTTATAACCCGATTTTTTCGATTATGGATTTTTGATATTTATGGGGATACTCAACAGAAAACCTAGCTAAGAACACTCGCAGACGCTTATAGTAAAACTGTGTAAATTTTCAAGAAAATCGGTTCAGCTGTTTTGGAGTCTATAGGTAACGGACACACACACATACACACACACACGCGCGCAAAGTTCCATTTATAAATAAGTTTAAATTTGATACATTATATCATAGATTTTTTCATAAAGTTACTGTGGAAGAATGTTAACTTATTTATTTACTATTATGTCTATCATTTTCATAAAGAGGTTAAATTCTTTTAAAGGTTCTAAGGTGCATTGATATAGGAAAAAATTGATGGCATTGTGTAGCGGTGAAAATTTATTTTTAACATATATATATATATAAATTTAAAAAAACAAATATTAACTTAACCAGACAGTAGAGGGAGTAAATTAAATTCTAGTGGGTTAGACTCGATAAACTAATAGAAAGGTAAGTCAACGATGGATAGGGGAATGAGATTATAGGGTGGAAGTTGGGTGAGATAAATTATGAGATCAGGAAAAGCTAGTTATATGGTGTTAATTTGTGTAACATTTACTGACTAACTATTTGTTCCGGCTCTGGAATTCGCCACTCTTTACGCGGATATAACGGAGGAGGAGAAAACAATAATAATGAATGCCAAGACATCTGTGCTCATCCACAAAGAAGAAGAGTGGAAAAAAATCAATTCCAACGAGGACAATTTTGATATTACGATGGGTTCGATGGATTCTGCAGGACCTTCAAATCTGGTAGGATTATTAATATTATATAACCTCACAGCCTATAAGGAAGTAAACACTAAAGACATTGGACTTTATAGAGATGACGGACTTATAGTAATAAGGAATACCACAAACTTCAAAATAGAAAGGGTTAGAAAAATGATACATAAGGAATTTAAAAATCTAAATTTAAAAGTAACAGTTAAAGCTAAGATAAAAAAAGTAGATTTCCTCGATGTAACTTTGGATCTAGAGGAAAATATACACCAACCATACAAAAAACCAAACACAAACCCTTTATACATCCACCCAAAATCTAACCACCCTCCTTCTATCATCAAGCATATACCCTCATCAATAGAATACAGAATTAGTAGAAACTCGGCTAATGAGGAAGTTTTCAATAAACATAGCGATTTTTATAATACTGCATTGAAAAATAGGGTTACATAAACCCAAATATTAAATATGTAAACAAGAAAAGCAACCCTCGAAGAAAAAATAGGAATAGGAAAATGGAATACGAAGATGACTAATGGTAGGTTGGGAAGAAAATTCCTCCAGTTAATTAGGAAACACTTCCCGGAGAAAAATCCACTAAGTAAGATCTTTAATAAAACTCTATAAAATTAAGTTACAGCTGTATGAGTAATCTAGAAAAAATTATAAAAAGCCACAATAATAATATTTTTAAAAAAACTCAACAAAACAAGTAAAAATAACCAGACAACAGAAATAACAATTTAGACAAGAAAAAATGTAATTGTAAAAAACCCATAAACTGTCCGCTAGAAAATAGGTGTTTGACGGAATCGATAATCTATCAATGCGAAATATCGCCGAAGGAAAACCCAAACAATATAAAGGTCTATATAGGGAATACTAAAAACACTCTAAAGCAGAGAATTTATCAGCATACCTCTTCATTTAATAATAGCAAATACAGAAATAGAACATCCCTACGAGATATCATTGGTACGTAAAGGAAACCAAAAACAAAAAACATAAAAAACACCCCAAATAAAGTGGCAAATCCTAAAAGATGCTAAAACATGTAAGTCCTTAAATGAACCATGTTCATTATGCTTATATGAAAAACTATTTATTATTAGATCCCTTAAAAATAAAAATTTATTAAATAAACGCAACGAAATTAATGTCATATGTAGACATTGTAAATTATTCACATTAGGAAATGGATAAAACCTAAATTAAATAACAGGCTCACTGATGAATTAGGTAAAAATAAAAATAAAAATAAAAATAAAGCTAAAAATAGAATAAGTTAGTTTTCCGTTTTTTTTTTTGTTTTTTTTTTTAATAATTCCCCCCTTTGTATCAGGATAATAAACTTTACAGCAAATTGATAGATGGAGCGAAAAAAATAACAATTCGGGGATTTTTTGGAAAAAAAACTTTTCTTTAACAAATAGACTAAAGGGGACGAGAAAGGAGATTGATATTACTAAAAAGGAATATCATATCAAATGTAATAAAACTGAAGGGAAAATGATAAGATCTGATAAATGCGAAGGAAAAAGACAAGAGAACAATAGGGCCAAAGAAAAAAGAAGAAAGAGGAGGAAAAAAGTTGGTTAGCACCGAAATTCTTCGGGGTCAAATCCCAAAGTGAATCTCCATTCTGATTACACACACACACACACACACACACACACACACACACACACACACACACAAAACACCCACATACATTCACAGTAAACCGAAAGTATTTGTCATTTAAATGTAAATCGTCTGCACAACCACACCAATATTGCCTGATGATGAGAATTGATGTCGAAATAGAGAAATTTCTATGTCGCAATGTAAAATTGACATAAACATATAATTATATTATATATATATATATATATATATATATATACTATCAATAGTACCTCATCAGACAATTTTATGCCCTCATTATGATTGATCTCTGTAGAGAAGAAAATTGAAAAAACAGTTTCCACATCTGCGATATATGCATTACTCTTCCGAAATGAACTGAGTTATTTCGGTGACTGGCGTGTGTATACACTGATTATATACAACACGATAAATTTTCCTATCTGATAAGGTGCGCCTATGGCTTAGGAGGTAGCGACTCCGACTGATACCAACTCGCTCAAGTTTCGATCCCGGTCAGAAACAAGTGGATGTATCTAGCCACACTGGTGAGCTGTGGTACAGCAAAATAGGCTTGTATGAGGATGACTAATATATATATATGTGTGTGTGTGTGTGTGTGTGTGTGTGTGTGTGTATTTATATATATAATTTATTGGTTTCGATTTACTCATTTTACTTGTTTATTTTTATTTATTTTGGCTCGTTTTTAGCTTTCAGTTTTAAATTAACGTAGTATAAATTGGGTGCGTGAATATGTATGCGTGTAATGAATTTATGATTATTTTATTTATAATCCGACATTATTTCTTATTATTATAGGCGTTATCTTAGCAAGTATACGGAAGGGAATTCCACAGGCGGGAAGTGCGAGAAAAGAAGCTCCTGGAGTAGAAATTGCAGTTACATTTTATTGGTTTCACAGTAAAAGGGTGGGACCTAGTTGCTAGTCTAAAAGCACGAGTAAATTTATACATATGGGGCACCAGTGAGCTAACTTCACCGGAGCAGAAGCCGTGTATGTATTTGTAGAAGAGACACAGGAAAGCCACATTCCCCCTGTGGAAAAGTGACTGCATCTGAGCAGCCAGATCGGGATTGATCAAATTACAGATTCTCCGCTGGATTTTGTCAAGGAACTCGAGGTGGATAGCAGGGGCACCCGACCAGATATGGCAGCAGTATTCAATAGAAGGGCGGATGGTAGATTTATATATGTGCATGATGGTTAATAAACAAATTAGAAGTATTTTTTTTAAAATGAGAAAGTGCTTTACAACCACCCTATCCACGTTCCTGTCAGCAGAAATTAGTTTCATAGTTTGAGTTTCCAATACGGAAACAAAATTAGTTGATATAAGCATGGAATGATCCCAGAGAGAGATGTATTACTTGTAACCGTACCTTTTTCATTTTTTTTTTTTTTTAGGTCATTACTGCTGAGCCCTCTGATTCTCATCTGTCTCGACGGTGCTTAGCCGAAAGTAAAAAGGTCAATGCTTTGAAACCTGTCTGAGAGGCACATTTTCTTCATCAAGTCTCCTGAATACCTAGGCCCGTAGAGTTGAATTAATATTTAAAACATGAATGCTTATTCAAACGCATGTATCAGCTCAAAAGAATGTTTTTATAACAAGATATGTGGCGGGGGTGGGAATCAGTGATAATTTACAAAGTTTTGTATGTGGTGGGATTAACTTAAATAAGATCATTTTATAATGTGCCGAAAAAATCATGAAATAATATTGACTGACGCGTTTATAACAATGTTATAAATAGTAACACAGTGTAAGCATGATGAATAACACACACTCCTCTTCTCACACACCCTTCCTCTCTCTCGTAGAAACGCTCATATAATTATTATTTTAAATATTATTTAAGTGAATACACATATTCGAGTAGACGCTCCGTTTATTTTTTTAAACAGTATTTCGTCTTCCTAAACATTCGAGAAACCTTAGAGAAAAATGCATCCTCTAACTAGATTTCCCGAAAGTTTATGCAGGTAGATAAAATAAAATACTGATTAAAATATAAACGGAACTTATACTCAAATATCAGTACCCACTAAAAATAAAGTATATATATATATATATATATATATGATGGATTCATAAATAACAAAACATTAACTCTTCAGAAAAACAAAAGTACATTCATGTCATTTTTCTAGGGTTTCATATAGTCGTCTCTATAAGTATGTCTTATGAGGCCCTCCTACGAGGAGTGGGCTCTTTCTCCTGTTACATATAATTACCTGAGTGACTTCCAAAGAGCAGTTGCGCCCAGTAACTGCCAGGATTACTGTCGAGCTTTCTGCCTTTGGGTGGAGAGTATTACCCCAGTCGTGGCTCCGCCGAAGTTTGAGTTAAGACGGAGAACATTAGACAGGAATTTTTGGCCGGGTTATATGGCCCGGATAGCCAACATTAAAAAGGCCTTTTGCCACATTTTGCCTTAAGTGGGAAGGCGACTGAATACTGCAGTTGCGCCCTGTAACTACGTGGCGTACTGTCGAGCTCGCTGCTTTCTTGCGGAGTGTATTATCCCAGTCGTAGCTCCGCCGTAGGGTAGAGTCTCGACTCGGGAACATTTGTCATAAATTTTTGGTCGAGCGATATGGACCGGATAACCCACATTAAAATAGTCTTGTGCCACATTTTGCCTTATTTCGGAAGGCAGATAAATACTGAGTTGCGCCCAATAACTGCCTGGCGTACTGTCGAGCTCTCTGCTTCCGGCAGAGAGTATTATCCCAGTCGATCTCCTCCGAAGGTTAGCGTCTCGTCTGGGGAACATTAGACAAGAACTTTTGGCCGAGCTATATGGCCCGGATAACCCATATTAAAAAGGCCTTTTGCCACATTTTGCCTTAAGTGGGAAGGCGAATGAATACTGCAGTTGCGCCCTGTAACTACGTGGCGTACTATCGAGCTTGCTGCTTTCCCTCGGAGAGTATTATCCCAGTCGTAGCTCCGCCGTAGACTAGAGTCTCGACTCGGGTACATTTGTCTTACATGTTTGTCTCGAGCTATATGGACCGGATAACACACATTAAAAATGCCTTGTGCCACATTTTCCTTAAGCAGGAAGGCCAATAAATACTGCAGTTAATTAACAGCAGTTAACGAGAGCAGTTAACAAAGGCAGTTAAAGAGTAGCTAGTACGGTAGTTAAAGACAGCTACTACTCAGGCAAGAAGCAGCATAATGATACCTTCGGACTTATTTATAGTTAATTATTATTAACACTTCCTTACAATATCTTGTTTCTTTTTATACGAATATAACTGTGTTCCATGTCATACTTCCGGTACAAACCGATCCATGTCATACTTCCGGTACAAACCGATCACTATAACTTTGCGGCAAATACTCAACACAACTCCACAAAAAATTGTCGACGAAGATCCACAACAGTATGCAATATTTTTCATTAATTGTTTTTAGCGTCCTGTCATCATGTATCTTTGTTTATGCCTTGAATTTAAGAAAAGAATTCATTAGCAAATGCTGCCATGAGGCGAAATTTGTGAACGTTTATACTTAGATTTAAGTTTTAAATTTAGTCTGAGAACATGAATTAATTTTTAATTGATTAATTGATAAATAAATAAATAAATAAATAAATTTAATTTTTAACTAGTAAATTTGAACCCCACTACCATTGACTGATCTTAGCCTTATAGATTCCTTCTTCCATTTTCCTATCTTAGTATCTACCATTTAACGGGTAAGAATAATTTTACCCCCCCCCCATTTTTCCTGCACCCTTATATATTTTTCCTGCACCTTTATATATATTTTTTTGGTTTTGACTCTTTTACCAGAGCCCTTACAATAAATACATTGAATATAATAAAATTTATCGTTCCTTTCGTAGTAAAGCGCCTTTAATTAGTTTCTTTAAGTCTTCAAATATTATTAGAATCGAATTTAACTCATAAATTGCGAATATTCTTTAGCTTTTTAAGTAATTTATATTCCTGAATGTGTATGTGTGCATATATAAGTGTATGGGTGTGTGTAGGCTTTTAAACGCGTGTGGGTGTGTATGTGTGTTGTGTGTATATATATATATTATATATATATATGTGTGTGTGTGTGTATGTGTGTGTCTGTGTTTGTGTGTGTGTATACTTGTTGAATGGATATAATCCTTAAGTTAATATTTTTTATATTTTATATTTTAATTTTAATTTTAATGTTTTATTAACATTTTTTAATTTTCTTAATTTTAATTTTAAAGTTTAAATTTAATTTAAATATATTTAAATTTAAATTGTATGTCAAATTTTCCTAAAAAAATTTTTTTATAATATTTATCCCATTTTTTTAAAACCAAAAACCGCTATGTTTTTTTTTTCAATCACGTTTGATACAACTTCCCTTGTTTCTATGGAAACAGATGTTTTCTTTTTTCTTATCCTTTTTTTCTTTTCTTTTCTTTTCTTTTCTTAGCTCACTTCCCTGTCAATCACCCCTTCGCCCGTTTACTTTCTTCTTTTTTACTTCCTTCCTTTTTTGTTTTTTTTATTCTTCCCCCTTCCATTTTTTTCAACCAGACAAGGCTAAATTTCAACTTTTAGCTCTCGACTTAGTTAAGAAGTAGGGGTTTTCAAAAAAAAAAAAAAATAGACATTGATTTCTGTCTGCTTTCTTATTAATCCCACCCCTTTAATTTTCCGTGATGAAAAATTTTTTTGAACTACCGCCTGTAAAATATCTTTGTTCATTTTGTTATTTGACATTTTTAATAAATTCGTTGCTGATGACGCAAGAAATTTCTCGTAGAAATTTTTCGTAGAAATGGCCATTCAGCAAATTTGAACATCGGAATTTGTTTTATTTTATAATTGGCTCTGTAATTTGAATATAAATTGCATTGAGCCTTCGACCATGATCAATTTTAATATTGTAATTAATATTAATTAGGAGCGGGTTTTTGAGATTTACTTACCTGCTTTTTCTTTTATATTATATTATATATTATATTATATTATATTATATATATATATATATATATATATATATATATATATATATATTTCTAAACATATACTGTTAAATATAAGAGACAATGAATGTCTATTATGTTTAATATGTGTTTTTGAAAATCTTTATTTATAACAATAATGACCTTTGCTATCTATAACTTGATTCCATCTGTCAAGAAGCTTATAAATGCCTCACTTTTAAAATTCTTCAGGTTTTGATGTGAAATATGAATCTACCTCACGTTCAATCTTCTCTTGTAATGTTAACCTAAGGCCATCTAAATGGTTTTGTAGTCCTCAAAATAAGTGATAATCCGAGAGAGCTAGATCAGGAGAATATGCAGGATGGGGCAAGATGGTACTTCTCATCACTTGCGACAAGCCTAACCAAAAATGGTGTCTTAAGTTGTTGAGAAAGCAAAAATTTGCAACAAGAAACACGTTGTCGAAGGTTCTCTGGAAAACATGGGTGTGAATATTACAGAAAATATGAATTATGCTTTAATAATCTGAAAGAAAAAGTTATAAATTAATCATGGTGAAATGTTTAAGTAATAACAATTTGCATAAAATAAATTACAATGATTTTAAATGTCCTTTTTACAAACCGGCAAAAACTGTTGCATCGACCTGATATATAAGAAGAGTGATGGGAATTTTCTTTTTTTAAACAATCAGCGCATTGTGGCCGTATTTATAGTTAATGTTATTGAGCGTTGGCTTTCTCTCTTTCATATTTTTTGTTACATGTCAATGAGGCTATTATATTTGGACGTTCTACGAGTATGTTTGTAGTTTTTTAGGTTTCTGTGTGTATTGAAATTGAGATCAATTAAGACTAATTTTTATATTTAACTAATTTTCTTTAAGGTTCTTTTTCTTTGTGTTTTCATCACTTTTATTATTAAATATTCCACATTGTGATCATAGAAGATCTCCAAAGAAAGGCGAAATGTTTTAGAAACCTGGAGAAAAATATACTGCTTACTTTATAAATATTTTCCTCTTAGTGAACATTCTTCTCTTTTAATCAGTGTAGCATTTTATATAAGACTAGCAGTATAGCCCGGCGTTGCTCGGGTGTAATGGAAACTTTAAAACTAATCTATGGTTCTGGAGCTCAGACTCTTTGGACGATGAAACGAAAGACTATAAAGCAATAGTTGTTTTTAGTTAAAGCGAAACTGTAGACTGAAAGAAAAATGAATGGATGGATGTCAAATTTTGGTTTCCAAGTATCGATATCATATAAGTTTTTCGTCGTAAACTGAATTTTGAAGGCTAAATAATTCCTCTGAGTAAATGGTATCATGGCTGAGACTAAGAACTAAATTATACCTACTTAGAGCCAAACCCGAAGCAAAAATTAAAATAAGAGCTGAAAAAAAATACAGACATACAGGCAGATAAACAGACACACACACACAAACATCTTGCCTTTTATATATATATATATATATATATATATATATATATATATATATATATATTATCGATTTTCTGCACTATTGTAAGAACTGCAACCTTGAAACTTCTGAATATCGTTTCTTATGTCCTTGTCTATGAGCGTATCAAATTTGATTAAAATCAAACCATTCCTTTTATAACCCGATTTTTTCGATTATCGATTTTCGATATCTATCGGGGGTACCTCGACACAAAATCTAGCTAAGAACACTCCCAGACGCGTATAGTACAACTGTGTAAATTTTCAAGAAAATTGGTTCAGACGTTTCGGAGTCTATAGGTAACGGACACACACACAAACACACACACACACATACACACACAGACAAAGGTCCATTTATAAAATAAGTTTATATATATATATATATATGCAAGTTTTGTTAAAAATGACAGAGAAGGTGGTGTCGTTAAGTTATGAATAATGTTTCATGTGTTCTTATAATTTTTCTTTTCCGTAGATAAACTATATAGACAATATCAACACTCAATAATATCATTTATGAACACGGCCACAATGAGCTGACCATCTTTAAAAATAGAACATTCCTATCAATTTAGATACAATCATAAAACAATCTATATAAGCAGTAAAATAAAATTCAACCTTGATAATGGCTGAAATATAGCCAAACACGCTTGGATAAATAAAATAACGGACAATTTTTGTATAATTTATATACTGAAAAGAAAAAAGAATTATAAAATAACATGAAAAATGTTATAAAAATAAATTAAGCACAACACAATATCTGTCAGTTTTAACGAACCTTGCATATAAGAATGATTGTTGCACATACACAATATATATATATATATATATATATATATATATATATATATATATATGAGCACTCTGGAAAAATGGTAGACTTTGAAAAAACAGTAGATACACTAGCATCTACGCATCATTCATTCAGTAATGAATTAGAACACTCCAAATACTGGCGTGTGTGTACATGATATATCACCCTCTAAAAGTCTGCCTTCTTCTACCGAGCACCCATGGCGCAGACGTGACTCCAATTCGCTCGGGTTTCAATCCTGGGTAAAATCAATCGGATGTCTAACCGTACTGATAAGCTGTGATATACCGAAACAGATCTGTCTGCGGACGACTATATATATATATATATATATATATATATATATATATATATATATATATATATATATCATAAAAAATATGTATTTTTCAACATAATGTCACTTCAAGGGAAAAAAAGATTGAATATTACACAGAGTGCGGAAGAAATACCTTATAATAAGCAATAGGTGTTTCTGGGCAGTATATGTGAGTGGTATTTCCACCGAAACCTCTTATATGAAAATCTTATATTGAGCTGTAGCTAATCCCTTCGATTAATCTACCAGTAATCTTTCCTGTTTCTTTATGTTAATCCTCTTTTCTTTTAGTGTTAGATTATATCGTCTTTGAATATTTTAAATCATCATACTCATCCTGGTCAATGATCACCGATTGTGTTTGTAGGGTAGCTGCAAAACTGACGCTCTGATTATTCATTCCACTTATCCGGGTTGAATGCCGAAAAGTACTCATTCACATTTATCATGTCTTATCCAGTAACATTTGGTGGTGCAAAACGTTCCCCAGGTTATATATCATCTGTATTTTCTATCTTGAAGTCTCCTCTGTTCACGTGTCAATGACTCTTAATTACATTGGAGGAACTCTCCACCCTGCCTGGTGATGTTGGTCAAGGATGCTCTTTACCCAGCAACGACGTGTTCTCACTGCAATGGCTTATACATAGCTACTGGGCCCAGTCTATCTCATTTTTGATCCTGCAAGAAGATTCATCTGCCCTTTGTAAGCACTTGTTTTAACCCTTTTGTTTGCTAAGACATCCTGCTCATCGGAGAAGGCTGGTGGAAAAACACTTTCGTTGCCGGTGATCCAAAACATATGGCAGGGAGCACAGAGTTAAATGGTCCCAATAGCAGTCGGAGAACTTATATAATTTTATATTTTAACATTATTCATACTTAAAAATACTTTATTTGAAATAAATGTCCATATTTTTAAATATCTCTATTCAAAATATATATACTTCTAGTCAAAATATATGTACCTCTATTCAAAATGTATGAACCTAGTTTTGTATATATATATATTTTTATTCGGAAGATAAGTATTCTTTTAATTTGATGCTTTTGTACCTTTATTCTAATATCGAAGAAATAAATACCTAATTAATATCAAATAATATTAGGTTAGTTAAATAATTCCTGCCCTATAAGATGGTCTTATTTTTATTTATCTTTATAAGATGGCACTAAAATCTAGGGTTTTAGTATATACCACCATCAAAGATAATATAAAATCTCTTAAACAGTACAAACAGCAAAACGAATGATGTCTTTGTGAAAGACATGAATGTATTTTTTACCCGTCAACTATGGGTTAAATAGAAGAGTAGACTGAATTTTCTTGCTTTGAGTGGAATCTAGTCTAGCATAAAGAATTTTCTGAAATCTAAACTCCATTGTACCAACGTGAAATAACTTCTTAATATAATAGTTAGATGAAGAAGAGGAAAAAAATGTGATGTTAATGGTGACGGTGATGGCAATGATTATTATGATGATGAAGAGAAAACAAAAAGGAAGCAGATAAAACAGATGATGATCATGATGGTGGTGGTGATAATATGAAGTAAAACATGAAATAGACAAAGAAGAAAAGGAAAAAGAATAACTAAAACAGAGAGCAATGATGGTAGTGGCGGTGGTGATTATGATGATGACGATGATGATGAAGAAGGGAAAACAAAGATGATGACGATGATGATGAAGATATGAATAAAATATGAAGAAGACAAGGAGGAAGAAGTAAAGAAAATAAGAAGTAAAAAACAAGATGATAGCTGTGGTTGTGGTGATGATGATTATAATGACGATGATGACAATGATTATGATGATGAAGGCAAACAAAAATCAATGTAGATGATGATGATAATTATGACGATGATAATAATGATATGAAATTAAGTATGAAGAGCTTGGAAAAAGGAAGAGAAGTAAAGATGATGTTGATGGTGATGATGTTGTTCGTGGTAATGATGATGGCTGTGATGATGATGATTGATATATGGAATAGATTTATAGAGCGAGTTTTTAAAAAGATTTATAGAATGAATTTCTGTACGGTAAATCAATATTGATTAGTTAAGCAATAGAAGGAAATCAAGATAGTAAATAAACATCAATAAGTTACAATATAAGGAAAAATCTTATAGAAATCAGTTTAAAATTTCAAATCATCGAAAAACCGAAATAAAATTAAAAATGCGAAAATTGACACGATCAAAATCAATAAGTTACAGAGCGGAATAATAAGAAAGATTTTTGGTTGTTTGTTTTGTTTTTATGGCATATCAACCTCGGCGGGTCATTTATTGCCAACTAAATTTTATTTATTGCTGGTAGTACCTTTTTCTTTCAACAATTTATTGTTGTTTCTTTATATACGTTTTGTGTCTAGTAATACTTTTTCTTTTCGAGTATCAAGATTCATTGTGATTTGTTTTTAAGTGCAGGGTCCCCAAGTCATACCCTTGTTATTTCACCCAGAACTGTAGGGAAGGGACGGATTAATACCTTTCCCAAGGGTATCAGTGCTTAAGTGAATGGAATCCAAACTCGGCTCACCGATTTCTCTTTCCGAGCCGATATCCACTGCACCACAACGCACATCCGCCAGCTAAATGCTTACAGCACCTGGTATTCCCAACTGGTAACCCTTCTAAGTACTGACCAGGCTTAACGTCGGTGATCGAGCGAGAACCGGTGTATTCAACCTGATATGGCCCTAAGCCCAGAAAGAAGAAAAGAACGAAGTTATAAAGAACCAAAAGGAATTGATGTCAGAAACACCGAGAAATTACCAGACATTTTTTTAATTTTCAGTTTTATACAATCTTATTTGTACATTCTTCAGAATAAATGAAGTTTTATTTAAAATATTTGTTTAACCAAACTATTCCAAAAATAAATAAAATATTTAAACCATTTTGAAATTTCATTGTATTTCTGAAAGGCTGAAATTTTAATATTGTTTAGATTCACATAATAAATCAATTTTTCATTGGCTAACATCTTTTTCAAGTAAAGGCATTTTAATCTGCAAATGCTTGTGATTATTTCTTATTGCCTTTACGGTGTGGATGTGTGTTGTAGTGAAGTGGATATTGGCGCGGAATGAGAAATCGGGAAGCCGAGTTCGAATTCCAGTTGAATTCGTCGCATTCACTTACGCGCAAATACTCTTGGGAAAGGTATTGATCAATCTCTTCTCCCTCTAGCTATGGACAGATTGGGTTCTATAGCCATGGATGGCAACCAGTCAACCGTGGAAAGCAATGGCAAACTACTACTGGATAATCTTCTGCCCAGCCAAGCATGTCTTTTTCAAGACATAATCGCCCCAGCATGTATCACGTATGGCACTTAACTGACTGACTTTACGGTGTAAATGAGCTTTACTCTTCGTTTTCTCTAAATGTAAACTTCCGAAATATATGAAGTTATTTTACGTTGGTACAATGGAGTTTAGATTTCAGAACAGTCTTTATGCTAGACTAGATTCCACTCAAGGCAAGAAAATTCAGTCTATTCTTCTATTTAACCCATAGTTGACGGGTAAAAAATAAATTCATGTCTTTCACAAAGACATCATTCCTTTTGCTGTTTGTATTGTTTAAGAGATTTTATATTATCTTTGATGGTGGTATATACTAAAACCCTAGATTTTAGTGCCATCTTATAAAGATAAATAAAAATAAGACCACCTTATAGGGCAGGAATTATTTAACTAACCTAATATTATTTGATATTAATTAGGTATTTATTTCTTCGATATTAGAATAAAGGTACAAAAGCATCAAATTAAAAAAATACTTATCTTCCGAATAAAAATATATATATATACAAAACTAGGTTCATACATTTTGAATAGAGGTACATATATTTTGACTAGAAGTATATATATTTTGAATAGAGATATTTAAAAACATGGACATTTACACTGTTCATTATTACTATTATTATTATTATTATTGAAAGAGAGTGTACCGGGCTTTAATAATAAGCCCAGTAAACCCATCCTCCAGTCTGATAAGTGTATAACAGGCACATACATCATGACCACATGTGCGCGATATGGTGACAGGTTTTGATAAAAGAAACACAGAATTGTCGGAGTGGGGCAGTTAGAAATACCTTAAGGTCAAGTAACGCAGTCAACTCATGTGGTCTCCGATTGAAGGAGTTCCAAAATATTTAGATATAATTCCCCAGTAGTCTTGCCTACTTTATCCTTGAAATTAAAAAATAACAACATTCGACCATGATGGTCCTACTCACACACAACCGTCACATGCATCAGACAATAAGGTACATACCCAGCTAGTGATGGTCAGTTAATTAAGTAAATGTGTGCCTCAGAACG
The DNA here is from genome assembly GCA_037127315.1 of Ascarosepion bandense. Lineage (NCBI taxonomy): Eukaryota > Metazoa > Mollusca > Cephalopoda > Sepiida > Sepiidae > Ascarosepion > Ascarosepion bandense. The sequence goes on along the minus strand of JBBBDQ010000505.1, from coordinate 1,214,509 downwards.
GGATAGGTACTGTAACCCATTTATAGCAATTATCATTATTCCTAACATTGTTCGAACTGTTATCCCCATTTTCATTGTTATTCTTGACGTTTTGGCCGTTATACGCTCTGGTATTCTTCAAGTCAGTTGAATTTTATTTCGGTCGCTGGGATAGATTGTTCTCGTTTCACAAGTCCTGCCACATCCGGGTGTTTTAGCTATCTCCATTTAACTCAACTTTCTCAGTTATTTTGTTCGCCACTGCTGTTGCCAGGTATTGAACTCACAACTCTGTGGGTCAAGTCCCTGGATTTAAACAACGTTTTTATCCATTTGGTCATTATTATTATTATTATTATTATTATTATTATTACATTTGATATCCTGTCCGGAAACTTAGATGTTACGGTCGGATGCTGCTGCATATATCTTAGCCCCCACTTGAAGCTTAGAGTCACAACATTCGCATTTTCTATTTCAATTTCCAGGTTTTTATATTTTGACAGTTTTTATTATTTTATTTCCTTGGGTCCCAACCAAAAACCTAAGTTCAGGAATGACTGCATGATATTTTTCCCTTATCACTTCTTTTGTAAAAACATAAAACAAAGATCACATATATTTTAAATGATATTCTTTGTGATGCAATTTTTATTTATTTATTTAAGGCATGATGAATCGTAAGCTTTTCTAATCAACCCGAAATTGGAATTATTGATGTCATCAGGTGCTACATTTTTTAGATTTCCATCTCAAAATACTTATATTTGCTTGGAGATCTTTACATATGCATTACAATCTGAAAGGATTGATATGCCAACAAAAAAGCACATTCTTTGTTTGTGTTCTTTGATCCCGATGTCTAGGTGTTTTTTTTTCTAACTAATCCGAAATCCATAGCGAAGTCATCACTTAAACATTTTGCAGTTTTGAGGATACCCGTTAACTAATTTTCATTTTTGGCAAAAAATTTTGATATCATCCATGTAGAATAGTTGATTAAATAATTGTTATGGTGAAAACACACCTATTGCTCAGATAATGGACTCTCCCTCCTATATAAATAAGAGTTAACAGGAAATTAATTCGAGATGTTCTGGGAAAGTTTATAGTTCTTAGAAGTTCTAGAGAGTTGATTAGAGTTCTAGTGGAGTTCATTAGAACTACTAGGCAGTTGATATTAGTTGGCAGTTAGCTGAATACTAAGGAGTCAGCTTTTCAGTGGGAGATTACCAAGTTTGTAACATTTAGGGTTCGTTAAGTCGATCAGCAACCGACATAGCAAGATTATAACTTTCAGTGCGAAAACTACTCGACAACAATAATATGTTTTCCTTTTTATCCATAGTTATTACTCGATATCGGCTCGGAACGAAAAATCAGGGAGCCGAGTTTGACTTCCAGTTGAATTTGTTGCATTCACTTTCACACAAATACCCTTGGGAAAGGTATTAATCCGTCTCTTCCCTCTAGTTATTGGTTAAATATTAGGACAGATTGGGTTATATAGCTTTGGCTGGTAACCTAAGAAAGCAATGACAACTTACTGAGGGATAATCTTCTGCCCAGTATATTAGTTGAAAACATGATTGAGGCTTCTACTGAGCATAAAGTAGGGGATTAGTTTTATATTGTTATGAAGTAATAAACTGATCCCTCACTAATTATTACTTAATAATATAATACATCTCTTCTCTAGCTATGAGTCAAATAACATGACAGATTGGGTTCTATAGCATTGGTCGGCAACCAGTCTATGGCAACTTACTGCAGGATAATCTTCTACCCAGTCAGTTATGTCACTTTCGAGACATGATCGCCCAAAGCGTGTATCATGTATAGCACTTAACTGACTGACTGATTACTGTTTAATTAAAGCGAAATGAGAATAAATCACCGACAAACAGACAAATAGCATCCTTGAAAGATTCCTTGTCGGGTAATCAAACATTTTGAAGTGGCAGTACGATTGGTGTGATTTAGGTATAATGTGGATTTGCACTGTTTCATGCTATATTTAAAGAAATTTAATTTAGGAGATAATCGAGGAAATTTCGCAAAGCCTTAAGGATTCAAGTGTATAATACGCTATCAAAAGTTCACGGTAATTTATACGAGCTGTGATATGAATTCTATTTTTTTTTTCTACAATTTTCTGGTATTATTTTATTAGTAATTTTAGTATTTTAAGCTCTGGTATATAAAAAACTACGGTTGAGACGTTAGATTTATAAGTCTACAAAATTCATACACTCATTAATGGCCGAGTGGATAAAAATGAATATGGCAACAATGATAAAACCAACAGTCTGAGCAATAGTGTAAATAATTACAATACCTCATTTCAGAAATATAAACAAATAATTACTGGGTTTATTTTGCTTCAATCGTAGTACATTTCTATAGTTAATTTATTTTCGGTATATTTTTATAAAATTATATTTAATGGATTTCAGTAATGAAAACATCAGCAATATAAATGAATAATGAGGATAATAACTATATTCTATTAGAAACGTTTGCCTTCTTTCCTGTCATGCCTGTTTTTAGATTCCTTTTCAAATAACTTCCTACATTCAGCCAAATTGCTTATCGTTTCATATATTTTAACGGTTTTTGTCCAATTCTAATCTTATATGAACTTTTGTGAATTTATTCTGGGTTATAAATATAAGAGATGCATTTCTTTTTATTTTCTAGGTAACCTCGGCGTAACGTTATACATGATTGCTCGTCTGTAATCTAAACTTATTTATAAGTGGAACTTTGTCTCTGTGTGTATGTGTGTGTGTGTGTATGTCTGTTTGTGCGTGTGTGTGTCCATTACCTATAGACTCCGAAACGGCTGAGCCGATTTTCTTGAAAATTTACACATTGTACTATAAGCGTCTGCGAGTGTTCTTAGCTAGGTTTTGTGTCGAGGTACCTACGATAAATATCGATAATCGAAAAAATAGGAGTGGTCCTTAATCAAATTTGATACACTCATAGACAAAGACATAAGAAACGACATTCAGAAGTCTCAAGGTTGCAGTTCTTACAATAGTGCAGAAAATCGATAATATATATATATATATATATATATATATATATATATATATAAGGCAAGATGTTTGTGTGTGTGTCTGTTTATCTGCCTGTATGTCTGTATTTTTTCAGTCCTTTTATTTTAGTTTTTGTTTCGAGTTTGGCTATAACTAGATATAATTGTAGTTCTTAGTCTCAGCCAAGATACCATTTACTCTGAGGAATTATTTAGCCTTCAAAATTCAGTTTACGACGAAAAACTTATTTGCTATCGATACCCGGCAAAAAAATTTGACTTACATCCATTCATTTTTCTTTCAGTTTACGGTTTCGCTTTAACTGGAAACAACTATTGCTTTTTAGTCTTTCGTGCTTTTTAGTCTTTCGTGCTAACGTCCAAAGAGTCTGAGCTCCAGGACCATGGATTCGTTTTAAAGCTTTCATTACACCCGAGCAACGCCGGGCTACACTGATAGTAGACTATAAGTGTACTTTAATTTCTCTGGAGAGCGTTTTCTGTTCGCACTTTTCTCATTTTGTCATGTCCTTCAACGTTCCGGATTTGATTACCTTTTTATTTCTTGTTATTTTTTTCTATTGTACTATTGGGCTTATTTTTCAGATTTCATTTTGGCTATTCAAAATCCTCATGCTGATGAGCTTCATTCATTCCGTTTCACATCTCGTTTGCTGTTCCTTGTCTATGCATTAACATTTTTTAGAACAACGACTTTTTCAATATACAATCCTACTATTTAACCCAGAGCTCTTTGGAAAGAGAATCATATCTCCCCTACGAATATTTCCCCGAAAATGAATATAACGAAAACGACTCGAACTCGAAATCTGCTCTCCGATTTACCATTCCGAACGCTATTTTTTATACAACCGCACATCACCTTGCTACCTCTTTGGAAACAATAAACGATATTTCTGCAAACCGATTCCCTATCTTTTCAGTAATTGGGACTTTCGTGCAGAAATCTTGAAAATCTGCTAAGTCTTTCTTCCAAATACGCCCATTTTTTTTTGGTTTTATTTTGGCTTGGCGTGATTCTAGATTCTGCCTTATCGCTGAGCACATAAAACGATAATAATGCGGAAATTGAAAATAAAATTAATAAGTTTTTTCTCTTCTTCCCGATAATTTTCTTCTAAAGATTTGAATGAGAATTTAGTTTATAAACAAATAACCTCCTCTCTACCTGATAAACGACCAGCCTTCTTAGTTTACAGCAAAACAAAACATTAATTACATTAAAAATGTGAATTTTATCATTATCTTTAATATCAGTAGCAAGAATGTTATAAATATAAATAACGTATATAAGATTAAAACATATGAAAATTTCTTTTGCTATGTACACCGGTTAAGATAGAACTGGAACTTTAATTATATATATATATATATATATAGTTATCCGCAGACAGATTTGTTTCGCAGCTCTTCAGTACGATTAGACCCCGATTGCTTTTTAACCTAGGATTGAAACCAAACGGAAGTGGAGTCAGTTGGTGATTCTACCTCTGGGCCATGGGCGCACGGTAAAAGAAGGCAGACTTTTTAGCATGTATATTATCATTATACACACCCAATAGCCAGATTGCTCTAATTCATTAGTGAATGAGCGATGAGTACATGCCAGGGTAGCTACTGTTTTTCAAAGACTACCGTTCTTCCAGAGTGCTCAATCAGGGTGTGATAGCGTAAATAGTCATCCGCAGACAGATCTGTTTTCGCTGTATCACAGCTCATCAGTACGGTTAGACTTCGATTGCTTTTAACGCAGGATTGAAACACAACCGAAGTGGCGTCAGTCGGCGATTCTACCTCTGGGCCATGGGCGCAAGGTAGAAGAAGGCAGACTTTTTAGCATGTATATTATCATTATACACGCTCAATAGCCAGAGTGATCTAATTCATTAGTGAATGAGCGATGCGTACATGCCAGGGTAGCTACTGTTTTTCAAAGTCTACCGTTCTTCTAGAGTGCACAATCAGGGTGTGAAAGCCTAAATAGTCATATAGATACGCATACACATTCAGTCATTTGAGTATAAACATAACCTCCTATAAGTAATACCCAAATAGTACTTAAGAAGTTTAAACCAAATCAGATAAGAAAACGAAATAATGGCCAAGAGACGACATACGTACACAAATATTTCCATTAAAATTAATTAATTATATACAAAATTAAATACAGTTTTCCTAACACAAGAAAATATTAGAACGGTCAAAAATTAACAATGACTGCCTGTCCCCAAAAACAACCAAATTACTGAAATTGAAAGAAAAGAGGAAAAAGAATATTTCGAGCGAATAAGTTAAGGAGCGAGCCTAAAGGGGGAAAAAACTAAAAGGAAAACGACGAAAATGACAAATGATCATGGCATTCTACTCGTACGCACATCAGCGCCGACAGGCATCTGAGTACGACGCAGACACGCACACATATTATATGAAACAAATTGTACCAATGATTCATTTTTTTCATGTGCCGACTTCCTTCAGAACGTAGACGATCAAGGACATCCACTTGACTCTGTATCTTGTAGCTCTGCATATTTTTCCTCTTGGTATCTCTCCCAAACCCCACTCTATCATCCATTGCTCAGACTTATCAAGTATATCTCATCCTGCTTTCTCCTGTCTGTCTATCCTTTCTGTGAGTATTAAATTTGCCATGCCCTCCTTTCTCATTACATGTCCCAGAAACCTTGTCTCTCTCTTCCTTTTGTTAAGTATGAGTTTTCTTCTCGTTTGCATCCTCACCAACACACCGTTGCTCTCGTGTTCAGTCCATGTTATCATCAGCATCCTTCTGTAAAACCACATTTCTGCTGCCTCTCCTTCATTCTTGAGAAGATCGTCCAACATTCATTGTCATAGAGAAGGACAGATATCACATAGCAATCCAGCACTCTTTTCTTTGTTTCCTGTCTCTCAGTACTCTGGTTAGCTTTTGAAATGCATCCTTAGACATTCCAACCCGTCTTCGGTTCTCAATGTCACACTTTCCATCCTATGTCAGAACATTTCTCAGGTAATAACTTTTAGTTGTTTTATTTTAGTTTCTCCGACCTGTAGTTAGCACTAAGGACTTTTTTTTTGCTGATGACCATACATTTTTTTTTAATCTATGGTCAGTCATTTCTTCTCGGTTTCTTTTGCTACCTTATGCATTTTCCTTTACATGTCTGCTACCAGCCACGAGTCATCCGCACATCTTACATTAAGATTGTGGTCGCCAATGATGAATTTATTGCTCTCAAAATTGTTACGCTGTATAGTTTGAATAAATGCGGTGGTGAAACACATCCCTGTCTTACGCCCCTTTCTGTTTTTGTATACCTGCTGAATTCACTTCCTATCCGTACGCAAGTGGTTTGCTCCCAATATATATTCTTGATTATTCTAACATCTTTTCCGAAAATGTCGAGGTTGTTTAGCATCTCTATCAAGTCTTTGTGGCGTACTTTGTCAAACGCCTTTGCATAGTCTGTTAAGGATGGATAAAGGTTCTTCAGAATTTGTATTTCTCTTTCAGATCGCCATACTGTTCTTGTCATATCTATGAGCCGATGATGCTAAGCGCTCTCTTCATCAGAATACGGTTGATAAGTTTCGTTATGTGGCTCATTGAGCTGATTGTTCAGTGGAGTTCACATTCCTTTGCACTTGGTTTCGTAGGTAGTGCTATGAGAATTTATCTGCTTAGGTCATCCGGTATATTGCCGCTGTTGTAGATTTCGTTTATTATTTCTGTAAATCTGTTTACTACGACAAACACTTCTAAGGACATCAGCATCTCTATTACAATCTTTTTTTTTAATCATTTCACCCCAAGCAAGGCATTCCACTGCCACTATTGCGCTTGAGGCTAAATAGGGGGAGGTAAATAGGAAGAGTGGTTAGATATAGGAAATGTCAGAAGGGGGGTAATAGATAGTTGGGTGGGTGGGAAGAGTGTTTGAAAGAATGGAAGTTAGTTTGTTAGGAGGTGTCTATTGACCTTACATTTAAACTCCTGGAGATTGTAGCCGTCGGGGAAGCAATCATGTGAAAGAGAATTCCACAGTCGGGAGGTGCGAGAAAAGAAACTCGTCGGGTTTTCCTGCTTTGTTTTTGTTTAATTTGGCCATTGCTGATTCGACTTCGGCTTTTAATATTTCTGGTCCATCTGTATTTTTGTGTATTTTTGGTTGCTATCTTTTTTTGTGGAAGAGATCACTAATATACTCATCCCATCACTGAAGTATTTTTTTTCTAGTATGAGTGTAACGTCTTTTGCTTTTCATACATCCTGTTGCTGAGTAGGTCCTTTGTCTTGTTAGTTCCCTTATTTTTTATGCATATCACCATTATTTGTCGTGTTCAGTCTCTCTAATTCGGCGAATTTGTTGTTGTGCCGTTTTTCTTTAGCATGACTGCATTTGCTCCCTGTTTTCTTCTTTAGTTTGTTGTCTTCCGTAATATATCTTGGAATCGTTTTCTGTCTCTTTTGCATCGTTTCAAGAATTTGATCTGTGATCCACTCATTTTTCTTCCAACGAGCTTTTTTCCTTTGGGATGATGTCGTTCGCTGATGTTACTAGAGCTCATCTTAGTGCATCCCATTTTGAGCTTCTGTTTTCAGTTTGTCCTTCGTATTTCGTTTTCACACTCTCAGTAAGAGCATATAAATAAGAAAATTCAATAATACAAGCACTCAATTGCAAATACCCACTGACAAATGGACTGACAGGTCAGTCTACGAAACTCTGAAATCGAGATTCTTAGGGTAACAGGAATCGCCTATATATATATATATATATATATATAATCAACAATTATTGCGATTTCTTGTCGTCTCTCCATGACAACACTATCAATCTAATCAGATCATACGAAAGGATCTTACACAAAATAAATAGACAGAACTTGTCTATATTATTCAATGAAACCTGCATTAATGAAAAAATGCTGTCAAAATACACACAATATATATATATATATATATATATATATATATATATATATAAAATGTTCTATTTTTTAGTTTATTCTATTCTCTCGAATTCACTGATTAATTTCTTAATTCCTTTTATTTTCTCAAGTACTTTCAATCTCATCCAAGATAATTAAGGGTGAATTGCTATGATAAAAAAATAATGTAGTTGATAGTTGTGACTTCTTTGTTTATGCATGCTTATGAAATTAAAGATTTACCGTGATATAAAAGAGGTAACTTAATTTATATTTGAAAATTGTATTTTCAAAAAGTTACAATTTAAGTATTTGAAAACATTTTTATTAATTGTAATTTTTAAAAATTCTAAATTTAGATATTTTAAAAGTTTGCTTTATAGACATTTTAAGACATTGTTGATATAATCATAATTAATCTTAATTTGTGTTGGTTGTACATATTTATAAAGAAATCTTCAAGAATTTTTTATTTTTTATTTTCGCGCTGTACTATATACTTATTGAAAGTAAATATTTCTCTAAAGTGTCAAGGTAAGCAGGAATGTTTCCTTAAATGTTGTTCAACGACTTCCGATCCGACATATGTTATATCAGTCTCAACAATAATGCTGTTGTCGTAGAAGCAACCTATATGTTGATTGTCAGTGATACAATCTCAAAAAAAATCTTTCTTGTTAGTGATACAATATTCAGAAAAAAATTTAAACTGTGATACAATGTTAGTGTTTTGCAAAACATTAGTTGATGGAGAATAGTTATTACGGATAGTTAAGTTGGTTGTATTAAATTAATTATATAATTAGTTTTATTTTTTACTGGCATCAGTAGAAGATATATTAGTGCTTATGAGGGGTTTTAGGGTTTTTCATCTTGTTTGTATTAAGACTGTATTTGATTGCGGTATATGTTTAGGGTTATTTGAGGAAGTATTATTTTTTTATTCAGGCTAATATTTCTAATATATCGTCGAATTTTTGTTTGTTTAATGGTTTTTAACTCAGTAGAAAATTTTTGTTTTTTATATGGGGAGATAGTAAATGCATTATTATTGGTGTTTAGCAATATATGAAGAAAACAAATTTTATTGTTATTGTTAAGTTTATATGTGAACATAAGAACGGAGTTTAAAACTTTTTTTTCATAGACAGTACTGTGAAAAAGTAATAGAACAAGAACTATTTTATCTTTTATGAGGCATCAAAATAAAGTTTAAAATCACCCGTGTCCTAACACTTTTACACATTACCGGTAGTGTGCAAAAGTATTAGGACAGGAGTGATTTTCCTAAAAAGATCACTGAAATTCAAATACAGGGTGAATAGCCAAACATTTGTAAGATTTATTTAACTAAAAAGGAAGAGGAATGAAGGCTCCAGAATTTGAATTGTCCCTCACAAAGCCCTGATCTCACTCCCATTGAACATCTATGGGATATTTTGGATAAAAAAATTGATAAATCTAATGTTACTTTGCAAGGCATACTTTGAGAACAAATACAAGCTGCTTAGCCGGAGATACCATTAGATACATTGACGAAGGATGTGATATCAATGCCTGACAGAATGAAGGCTGTGATCAAAGCAAAAGGCTATTATACTAAGTATTAAATTTATTTTGTAACAAGTGTTTTTTTCTTGTTAAAGCATTTGTTGAGTAAATCAAATAAAATTAGTTTAATTAATTTATTTTCTGTCAATATGCCTCATAAAAGTTAAAAATAATTCTCGACTTAATACTTTTGCACAGTACTATATATATATATATATACACTAGATGCGATTGGTAAATTTTCGCAATTATTTTATTATTTCAAAGCAAAAGGCTATTATACTAAATATTAAAAATTATTTTGTAACAAATATTTTTTCTTGTTAAAGCATTTGTTGAGTAAATCAAATAAAATTACTTTAATTAATTTGTTTATTTTCTTTCAATATGCCTCATAAAAGATAAAATAGTTCTTGTCCTAATAATTTTGCACAATACTGTATATATATATATATATATATATATATATATATATATGTTATATATCGCCGTACGACGACAAACAACGAGAACACGCATATATAAAAATATAAGGTTATATTTTTATTCCTGACGACGAACCTGTGTGGAACAGAGAATGGAAGAGTGAGAGCGCACATAGAATAGGTCGACGGGAGTGTAGTCTTGCCTGTGGTGTTTCTCTGCTTCCACTGGCCGTTCTCTGCTGGCGAATCCGTGTGTCGAGGTCTTTTTATAGTCTTCTAGAACCGGGACTTTTCCTTCCGGTTTTGCCTCGCCCACGCAACGTTCACGTAATTCCAAGAGACACCTGTTCTGTTTGCCTCCGTAGTCATTTCCGCCGCTGTCGGAAATAAGGTCAAACGAGCCCGACTCATAACCCTGCGACATCCGCTCCAGGCCCCGACAGGATGTATTTCTCAAACATCTGTCTTGTCGTTCGCCGACCCCTTCACCGACGGGAAACACCATCGATTGCATCAACCTTCCTCGGGTGGGGCCAGTTTGCTATATTACACTCCTCGCCCTCCCATTTTCCAATCCTATAGCATATCAGCCAATAAGTCTACAAGACTTTTCAGTTGTTCTTTCTTTTTGTTCCGATCAACTGTGGAATCTGCAGGTCTATCCGTGCTTTTTGCCCCAACAGACGTTTGCCTCATTTGGACATCTTCGCTGCTAGGTGATTCCCTAGAAAAACCCTGATCTACATGAGTAGATCCAGACGTTTCGCACTTTGAGCAATCATCCTCGAACGTGGATGAAACATTATTTATACCACCGATTCTATCATCATTATCAATAGTTGACACGTTTTTATTCGCCATTTTACGTCGCGTCATGATGCGACGCTCCATTAATGGAACATCAGACTCATCGTCTGATTCCACACGATTTTTGTGCACTGGAAAGTCGGTCTGTTCCGCTCCGGATTCGTCATCCGAATCACTGGATTCTACTGGAGCAGCCAATACAATCTTTCGTAACGGCCTATCGGAAGTAGGGATTTTCCATTCATCAATGGACGCTGCCCGAAGATGCTCAGCATGCGTCTTAATGACTGAGCCGGTTAACTGCTCTCTAATTCTATAAGAGACCGGGCCAGTCTTTTCAACGATCACATAATATGGCCGCCAGCGCACATCTAACTTCCCTTTCTTTTGGTGATTCTTATAGCACACCAAATCACCAACCTCAAAAGTTGTATTTTTCGTCTTACCACGCGACTTATCTATCGCGGCTCTCCTCGCTTTTCTTATATTATTCCTAACTAAAGTGAAGCTACGATGCATTTCCTGTAGTGCAATTTGGTGATGCTCATCACCATAATATATGCGACGAGGCCTCAGTATATTGTCCAAGGGCAAAATAACATCCCTGTTGTAGAGCAAGTAATACGGTGAAAACTTAGTGGTTTCGCTCACATGAAACCGGATAGTCGCCAACATTTGGTTAATGTAAATATCCCACGACTGTTCGTTGTTGCCGATTTTTTTGCTAGAACATCATGCATTGTTCTGTGAAACCTCTCAACCTTACCGTTGCTCTGGGGGTGATAAAAAGAAGTTGTCACATGGTGTATATTTAGGTCTTCTAATGTCTTTTCATTACCCTGTTGACATTTTCTGGCCCATTATCAGTTAAAAGCTGAAGTGGTGTCCCAAATCTGGGGAAGATTTCGTCAACTAAGAGATGCACCACTGTTTCTGCCTTCTTGTTAGGAACCGCAAATGCCTCCGGCCAACCACTGTACATATCTATGAATGTAACTATGTATTGGTTACCTGAATGGGTCTTCGGGTAGGGTCCTGAGACATCTAAAGCAACCTTTGCGAAAGGAAAAGGAGGGAAGTCACATTCCTGTATGTGGGGTTGCTGCCTCTTTAGGTTTCTTGTCTGACACGGGATACATTTACCTACGAAATCATTTATTTCTCTAAGTAAACAAGGCCAGAAATACTTTTGTTTTATTGAGTGGAATGTCTTATCCACCCCCATATGGCCACTGTCATCATGGTATTGAACTAGCACCCTTTTTCTAAGGTGATATGGTACATACAGCCTGATGAGGGTTCATCATCAGGCTGAGACAAATAGTACACCACCTCATCCATTACTATATATCTCTTCTGTTCTGCTTTGGTAGCCCTACCATTTCGTAATCTAATCTTCAGGTCTAAGATGTTTTTGTCTGATTCTTGCTCCCTGATTATGTCTATTCCTTTCAATGTGGGCCGTTCGGGTGCCTCTGATGAATTTCCGACATTTTTATGGGCTGCTAATTCTTCCGGCTCCATTAGGTTTATAACACTAGTGAGTTTATAACACTAACCAAGTAATTTCTATCATCTATATCTACTGGAGAAGCAATATGGTCTTCGTTCACATCAACAGCGCGTGATAAGAGATCCGCGCAAACATTATCCTTACCCTTAAGATACTGTATGCTGCAATTGTAGCCAGACATGCTCAGAGCCCAAGTCTGTATCTTCTTATTTTGTATGGGCGAATTAAGTAAGTGCTCCAGGGGCCTATGATCAGTGTATATTGTGAATGTTGCGCCATGCAGGTAGTGATTCAGTTTTTGAAGAGCATAGTGTATGGCATAAGCCTCTTTCTCTATAGTTGACCACCTCGTTTGTGTGTCACTTAATTTATGGGACAATAAATAAATTGGTTTTTCTACATCCTTCCTATTTTCCTTATCGTACACCACCTGGGATAGGCATGCGCCAATCGATTGATCGGATGCGTCAGTATATAACCTATACGCCTTATTTGGGTTGGGATAGGCTAGTTTTACCATCTCCGCGAGCTTCGTTTTTAGTGTATCGAAAGCGGTTTGGCAAGCATCGTCCCATTGGAATCGTGCATATTTCCTTGTCAAATTGACCAGCGGTTCGGCTATATCAGAGAAATTTCTAATAAAGCGGCGATAGTATGAGGTCATCCCGATAAAAGCTCTTACTTGCCTAACAGTGGTTGGAGTAGAAACTGACTTTATAGCCTTGACTTTGTTGAGGTCTGGTTGTATTCCCTCTTCACTTATCTTGAACCCCAGGTATTGGGTCTCTTTCTTAAAGAACTCACACTTAGCTGGCTTCAGTTTAAGGTTGTGCTTACGTAAACTATTCAAGACTGTGACTATATGTCTTAAATGATCTTCCACCGTATTTGAAAATATCAGAATATCATCTAAATATGCCAGAGCAAAATCTTCCCGTCCCTGTAAAACAACTGACATTAATTCCTGGAAGATGCCGGGTGCGTTTGCAAGTCCAAATGGCATAACATTAAAATGAAACAGACCCTTGTGGCAGGTGAATGCACTTTTTTCTTTGTCATCGTCATGAAGCTTAACTTGCCAGTACCCTGATTTTAAATCAAGCTTCGAAAAGTACCTTGCCGAACCAAGTGATGCCAGTATATCATCGATGACAGGAAGAGGTTGAGCATATTTCTTTGTAATCTTATTAAGTGCTCTAAAGTCTACACAAAATCTCTTACCACCGTCTTTCTTCTTTACTAAAACTACTGGAAAACCCCACGGGCTATTGGATCTCTCAATTACACCTGCCTGCATCATTTCGTCGATTGCTGAATCCATTGTCTTTCTTTGTTTGAGGGGTGTGCGATATGGGCGTTTTCTTATGGGCTCATGCGTTCCAGTATCGATACGCATCTCCACAGTATCGGTTCTGCCCAGGTTTTTGTCGTCACTAACGAACATGTCCCTATTTCTTTTTAGCAATTTGTTAATTTCAGGCTTGAATTCCTCCGGTACATGTACCTGTTCCAAATCTACATCAGGACTTTTATTATTTTGTTTATCGGGCATAGCAATTTTAGTAATATTACCTGCCCTTTCCAATTTAGCCAGCGGACACCCCCGTCTCAAAGTGATTGTCTGGTTAGTGTTATTCATTATCAGCAACTGAAACTTACGAGACTTTGGCATTTTTACAACTGCGTTGGCTACTGATATACCACATAAGTTGCTAACATATCCACTACTCAGCTGTTCGATTTCATATTCTTTGCCACGTCCATTTCTCAGCCTGGTTAATCCCAGACAAGCATGCAGGTGTTGAGGTCTTAATGTTACTATTTGAGCTAACCTAACAATAGAGGAAATATGAACATCCTCCTCGAATGCCACGTATTCTTCACCAATCTTCAATGCCCCCAAATCGAAATACATTCTCACCCCGTTCTGCATCAGCCAATCTCGGCCAAGTATAACGTTTCTATTGAGATTTTTCACGACTAAAAAATCATGGGGTATGGACTTACTTCCTATCTGGACCTGTAGACGACAAAGGCCTTCAACGTATAACGGGGATCCATTCGCAGTTCGAAGTTTAATGTCCCTCTCTTGCTAATTCAACTTGAAATAAGATGGCTAAAGTTAAAGCCAAGGATCTTCGCGGAAAGCGAAAGGATGAATTGAAAATCCAAGTGAAAGAATTGAAAAATGAACTTGCTCACCTCAGAGTTGCAAAAGTAACTGGTGGTCAGGCTTCCAAACTATCAAAAATTCGAGTTGTTCGGAAATCAATTGCTCGGGTGCTGACTGTCATTAATCAAACACAAAAGGAACATCTACGCAAATATTATCGAGGCAGGAAATACAAGCCCAAAGATTTGCGTCCCAAGAAGACTCGTGCCATGAGAAGACTAATGACTCCTCATGAAAAATCCTGGTCACGGCACCAATTTTCGTATGTTATATATCGCCGTACGACGACAAACAACGAGAACACGCATATATAAAAATATAAGGTTATATTTTTATTCCTGACGACGAACTTGTGTGGAACAGAGAATGGAAGAGTGAGAGCGCACATAGAATGGGTCGACGGGAGTGTAGTCTTGCCTGTGGTGTCTCTCTGCTTCCACTGGCCGTTCTCTGCTGGCGAATCCGTGTGTCGAGGTCTTTTTATAGTCTTCTAGAAACGGGACTTTTCCTTCCGGTTTTGCCTCGCCTACGCAACGCCCACGTAATTCCAAGAGACACCTGTTCTGTTTGCCTCCGTAGTCATTTCCGCCGCTGTCGGAAATAAGGTCAAACGAGCCCGACTCATAACCCTGCGACATCCGCTCCAGACCCCGACAGGATGTATTTCTCAAACACCTGTCTTGTCGTTCGCCGACCCCTTCACCGACGGGAAACACCATCGATTGCATCAACCGGGTGGGGCCAGATTGCTATATTACATATATATATATATATATATATATATATATATATAAACAGAGTGCCATGGCTAAATTGTGTCCATTTTCATATTTTTTATTTCTCGCATTTGCGTTGTTTTTATTTTATCGACTGCACACTATAGTTGCGTCTGCTGGGCACCGTCTGAGAGAAAAAATGCAATTGAATCTACCTGAAATTTAGAAATGGCATGTTGTACTGTTTGTAGCTCTAATACAAACATTTCGGCATGTTTAAGTATTAATATGAGAACAATGCACAGTATTTGGAAAAAAGTTGGATGAATCTAATGGTGATTTCGAGGGTATCTAGATATATCGAATGTGATAACGACGTTATGTCTCCATTTATTTTCCCACAGGGCCTCATACTGAACACGGATGCCTACATAAAATTCTTTGAGGAGGTAATACTTTTGCACAATACTATATATATATATATATATATATATATATATATATATATATATATATTAAATTTGACTAGTAGACAGCTGAACTAGAAAGAACTGAACTCATAATCACCATCACTTTATACGTAGATATTATTTTCAATGTCATAGAAGGAAACATTAGTGGTACAAATCAAAAGCAGTTTCTGTAAAATTTTAGCTGTCACTTTTAATGAAGAAGTAATGGATAGTAAATATTCTTTATAATTAAATGAATCGTTTCTTTAACTACAGACATTATTAAATAATTATTCATCATCGAGTGCGGCTACGGTTTTATTATTTGGTTTTTCTATTGTTAAGATTTCTATTAATTCGTGAGTTCATTTAATATTGCATTTACTTGATATGTAACGAGTTGGTTAATGATTTTGATTAATTGATAAACCAGAGTGGACATTCGGAATATGATAGGACGGAGAGGGAAGTTAGGTTTATATATTTTTTATGGATCCATGCACAAGCATTCTGGTTTTTAATCACCAATTATTTTGGAAGTTTTAAGTTTGTGTTTTGCGTTATTTGCTGTGATCAGTTAAATTTCACTTAATCAAACGAATTTTTGACGACTTTTCAAAATTTGTTCTATATTATTCAATCACACATGCTTGAATGAAGATATTCTACCTATTCACACACACATACACGCACACACATACACACAGACCCACTTAATTTTGCACAATATTGGAAATTACGACAAAACCATAACACTAACATAAAACCTCGAGTCATGTTTCTCAAATACTTTCAACAGATCACGCTTTTCAAATGGGTGTTATGCATGGCGTCGAAATTAGTTAACCCCTTAACTGTATGAAACCGCTTTCTCAGATAAATGGTTAAAACGGCTTCGAGCGAATAAAGACTGTAGATTTTATCGAGGACCGTTCTTCTTCGAATTTGTTAAACTGGGGTTAGAGAATGGCATAGGACTGTAGCATATCACAGAAACCACATCCTTTAGGAACTTCCAACAGAAGCAACAACTAAAATGGATATCACAAGTCGCTCAAAGAGAAAAAACAATGACATAATCAAGGTGTTAACGTTCCAAATTACTTCAAACAAAAAAGGGACGAAAGCCCATACCAAATCTGTAAAAAGCGATAACAATTTGTGGATTTTAATCTATTTTATAAAATATTGTTTTAATAGTCAGTCAGTCAGTTAAATGCAATACGTGATACACGCTTTGGGCAATCATGTCTTGAAAGAGACATGACTAACTGAGCAGTAGGTTGCCATTGCTTTCCGAGGTTGACTGGTTGCCAGCCAATGCTATACAACCCAATCTGTTCTATTATTTAACTCATAACTGGAGGGAAGAGACGGATTAACACCTTTCCCAAGGGTATTTATGCGCAAGTGAATGCAACGAATTCAACTGGAATTTATACTCGCCTCCCCAAGTCGATATCCACTGCACCATTAAGAATTTACTAATTTCAAACAACAGTAGTAATGTTCAGTCAATAAATACTAAATACTTCCTTACAAGGAAACGGCTAACATTACTTTTACCAGTATTCTTTGAAGTAGAGTCATCTGTTTCCAAGCATTTATTATTCAAGTACATAGACCCAGTTGTTTGTAACAACTATCTCACATCATTCTACAACTGGTTTGAGCAATTTTCGTAAAAACTATGTTTAATATTTTATTTTTGATTTACGAGAAAGTGTCATTTTTCGTCATTTAAACTGCAAGAAAACCGAATGCATCGTCATCAGCAAAAAGGGCAGCCCAAAATGCCAAATACAGGTGGGGGGTACTAAAATCAAACAAGGTACAAAAATTTAAATACCTGGAAAGTGTTATAACAGAAGACGAAAAGTACGACACAGGTGAATTGGCATGGTGAAGGAAGCATTCCAGAAGTTGAGTAAAGTATTAAGAAACAGGACAATTTTGCTCGAAACAAAAAAGAGAGTACTGGATTGCTATGTGATGTCGTTTCTTTAATATGACAGTGAATGTTGGACAATATCTTCGAAGATAAAGGAAAAAATTAAAGAGGCTGAAATGTGGTTCTACAGAAGGATGCTGCGGATATCATGGTCCGAACATGTGAGCAATGACGAGATTTTGGAAATGATGGAAACCTAAAGGAAATTAATATTGAGCATCAGGAAGAGACAAATGAAGTTCCTGGGGCATGCAATGAGGAAGGAGGGATTGGAGAACCTGATACTAACAGGCCAGATAGAGGGAAAAAGAGACAGGAGAAAGCAGCGGATAACATATTTGAAGGACCTGATCAGGTGGATGATAGAACGAGGGTTGCATGATGCAACAGGAGAAAGCGTGCTAAGAGCCACCCTTGATAGGGAAACGTGGAAAGCCATGATCGCCTACGTCATGAAAGGACATGGCACATAAAAGAGAAGAAGAAGAAGAAGAAGAAGAAGAAATTGTTTTGAAGAGAGTGGGACAAATGCAAATCCGAAGGATTCAAATTAATGGAAAACAGTAGGTATTGTAGTGTTTCCAACGTCAACGCTTTAAGCTTCTTCAAGTATAAAGTATGTTTTGTAGCATTCTTGCGTTATTGTGTTTGGAAATGGCACCTTTTCAATTTGCCAATATCGGCCGATTTATCAATATTTTCCAATATCATTTCTCTTCAAATGGGGAAAAGCAGTTAAGATATCGATTTCTAAAACACTTACCTTCCTCTTCCGTAGAAATCTTCAGTTTATTATTGATGATTAAAGCGTCTTTATTGACGTCGGAAGATCGCCTGGTGCGTGGTTGATCGTTTCGGTTAAAGTCAGCCAATCTAGTATTCGATCGACTGAAGAGTAGTCCGAATAAACCTTCCGAAATCCATTTTTTTGTTGCTTTATCATTCATTAGAGGACAAAACGTCAATATTCAAGTTTTCAGTCTCAATCACGCCCGAAACCGGTAGAAAAACAAACGCCAGTGTTCAGTTGCGGTCATTTTATACTGTCAATGAAAATCAGTCACGAAATCTATAAAGGAAAGAACAAGAAGAAGAGGAAGAAGAAGAAAAAGGAAAAGAAGAAGAGGAAGAAAAATAAGAAGAAGAAAAAAAACGAAGAAGAGAAGAATAAGAAGAAAGAAAAGAAGAGGAAGAAAAATAAAAAGAAGAAAAAGAAAAAAACGAAGAAAAGAAGAGAAGAAGAAGAAGGAAAAGAAAAAGAGGAAGAAAAATAAGAAGAAAAAGAAAAAACGAAGAAAAGAAGAAAAGAGAAGAAGTAAAAAAGAAGAGGAAGAAAAATAAGAAGAAAAAGAAAGAAAAACGAAGAAAAGAAAAGAAGAAGAAGAAAACGGAAAAGAAGAAGAACGAAAAAATAAAAGAAAAAAAGAAGAAAAAAGTAGAAAAGAAGAAGAAAAAGAAAAAGAAAAAGAAGAAAAAAAAAGAGGAAGAAGGAAAAGAGGAAGACGGAAAAGAAGAAGAAAAAGGAAAAGAAGAAGAGAAGAAAAAGAAGAAGAAAAAAGAAAAATAAGATGAAGATGGATAATATTCTTAATGATACATCAGTCAGTTAAGTGCCATACGTGATACACACTTTGGGCGATCATGTCTCGAAAGAGTTACGACTGACTGAGTAGAAGATTATCCCGGTAGACTGGTTGCCAGCCAAGGCTATAGAACCCATGCTGTTCTATTATTTAACCCATAACTGGAGGGAAGAGATGGATTAATACCTTTCCCAAGGGTATTTGTTTGTAAATGAATGCAACGAATTCAACTGGAATTCGAACTCGGCACCACGAATTCTCGTTTCGAGTCGATATCCATTGCACCACAACATCAACATTTCTAAAATTAGGTCCAGTTGAGGCCCATGATTGCACTTCTTCTATTGGAGCCAAGTTTCAAAGGCAATTGTTAAAGTGAATCAAGAGCGATATTTCTGAGTTAATTCGACCCACTGGGTCTATTCGTCTCCGTTTGTATGGGTTATCGAAAATTCATACGCATGGATGTCCCATTACGACCCATCCTATCTATGATTGTATTCATATACATTTTTATTGATACATGAATTTTAAACACTAACACACACATACACGCAGATATTGTCTTTTTAAACATATATATATTTAAAGTTATTTTTGTAGGTACAAAACCTGATTATAGCTAAGAAAGTATGTAGTTGATTATTATTAATCATTTTAAACTTTATTAAAACCCTAATTTACAGGGCGTTAATGATTTGTCCGGAGGCTTTTGCTGGAGGATGAAAGTGATTTTGTGGTGAAGACATTATGTTTTGTGGGGTATCCCCTCAATACTGTTCATTCCGTTATCCGCGAACAGATTGCTGAGTTCAAAAAGGTCAAACCGATTATAGTAAAAAATGTCTTGTTTTATCTCAGAACTAGCCGTATAGCCCGGCGTTGCTCGAGTGTAATGAAAGCTTTAAAACTTTCCCATGGTCCTGGAGCTCAGACTCAGCATAAAGGATATTTGTGTGAAGTTTGGTGAGAATCGGATAAAAATTATGGATTTGTATAAAGGACATACAGACAGATAAACAGACACACACACAAACATCTTACCTTTTATATATGTATATATATTATCGGTTTTCTGCACTATTGTAAGAATTGCAACCATGAAACTTATGAATATTGTTTCTTATGTTTTTGTCTATGAGTGTATGAAATTTGATTAAAATCGGACCACTCCTATAACCGGATTTTTCGATATTTATCGGGAGTACCTCCACACAAAACCTAGCTAAGAACACTCGCAGACACTTATAGTACAACTGTGTAAATTTTCAAGAAAATCGGTTCAGCCGTTTCGGAGTCTATAGGTAACGGACACACACACACACACACACACACACACACACACACAGAGTTCCATTTATAAATAAATTTAGATTTCCTGAACTGAATCTGGCCGTGAAAGCTTGACAAAGCAGATTTTACCTAGTGTTCGTGCTGGTTATTTCTTGGCTGAGGTTCGAATTTGTGTAGTATTTCATACCCGGCCTGTTTTTTGTAATGGTATCAAGGATGTTCTCCCATTTCAAAAAATTTCTGTGATTTAAAAGTATAATTGTGGTTGCGGAGTCAGTTACATAGGAAGAATTACTCAGCATCTAGATATAAGGATTAAACAACACGTTTCAAGCAAGATCAGATCATACCTTGACTTCGAATGAACCTGTCCCAAATACCTATTGTTCCTCTCTGTGACCATTCTTTAAATAACAAAAAGTATGCTGCTGAGTTCAGTGTGTCTCGGTCATACACTGTATTCGACTTAAGAGTGCTGGGGGCTCTGTATATCAAGTCCCGCAAACCTTCTCACTGTAAATAGCGTGAATGTTCTCTAGAACTTCCTATCATTAGCCTCTAGTAATTATTTCTATTTCATACTATTCATTTTTTTTTTCGCTCATTCAATGATTTATTTTATTCTAATTCTTTCGATGAGGCCTGACGAGTGGGAGCGAAACCAGTTGCTTCATTGTTAAATGTTTTATAGTATTCAGCTATACACACACAGACACACACACACAGACACACACACACACACACATATATATATATATATATATATATACTAAAAAGATGCTGAAGAATATATATATATATATATATATATACTCTTCAGCAATGAATTAAGTTCTTCCGGTAATTGGCGTGTGTATACACCGTTTATATATAAGACTCTAAAATTTCCCTTATCTTAGTCTATGCGCTTATGGCTTAGGGAATAGAGACTCGACTGACATTCTCGATCAAAAATCTACCGAGACTGAAAAAGCAAACCTCGCTGCCGAGCTTGAAAAAGACGCCCCAATCCGTGGTGGACTGGAGCAAGAAATGGCTCGTAAATTTTAATGAATCCAAAACGAAGCTGCTATCTAATAACCACAACAGACAATCGTCCTCCCGCCCATTAGCATGGATCAGGCTTCTCTCCCTGAAAGCGAAACACTGCACCTCCTCTGGTTAACTCTCACACCAGACCTCAAGTGGAATAACTATATAGAACCCATAGCTAAATCCGCTGCTAAGAAAGTCGGTTTTCTGTGCAGGGCCAGGAAGTTTTTCCCGTCCGAAACAATCCTGCACATATACAAGTCTACCATCCGCCCGTGCATTGAGTATTGCTCCCATATCTGGTCTGGTGCTCCTGCTATCCACTTAAGTGTCATCGACCGAATCCAACGGAGAATGTGTAATGTGATCGATCCCGACTTGGCAGCTACGATACAGTCGCTTTCTCACCGACGAAGTGTGGCTTCCCTGTACCTCTTCTAGAAATACTTTCACGGCTTCTGCTCCGATGAACTTAGCTCAATGGTACCCCCTATATACGAATTTCCTCAAGCCACAAGATTAGCAACTAGGTCCCACCCTTTCACTGTGAAACCAATAAATTGTAAAAGCAAATTCTACCTGTGGAATTCTCTTCCGCATACTTGCTTTCCTGAAACTTACAATCTCCAAGAATTTAAATGTAAAGGTCATTAGTCATCTCCTGTCTCACTAACTTACATCCTCTCTCCCATGCTTTTCTACATCCACCCCACTCTCATCAGTACTCTCTTCCCTCTCCTACTCTCTTCCTGACACCCCTTCAACCTTTCACTCCTCATAATATTCCTCCTTGTCCACCCCACTCTCATCAGTAACCTCTTTCCTCTCCTACTCTCTTTCTGACACCCACCCCCTGCAACCTCGCACTCCTCAACATTCCTTCTAAGTAACCTCCTGCACAACAGTGGCAATAAAATGCCTTGCTTGGGGCGGCATGATTATAAAAAACAAATCGGTCGAGTTTCGATACCTGCCAGAAGCAAGTAGATGTCTAGCCACACTGATGAGATGTCATACAGCGAAACAGCCTTGTATGTGGAGTGGATGACAAATATATAAATTATAATTATAATAGTGTTATATATATATATATATATATATATATATATATATATATATATATATATATAAGAATTAAAAAACCTACTGTTCGTTGCAGTTACTATTATAGAAAGTACTCAATATAGAGTAAACCGTAATTTTGTTATTACAATAGTTTATAAAAGCATTATATCGCTACACAAAATTTTAATGTTTCAGTATTTCCGGTATACATCCACGCAGTATAATCAAACATTTACCCTCCTCTATAGAACATAGAAGGAATAAAAACTCATTTAGTGAAGACGTATTTTATAATCATAGGGATTTTTATAACAACGCTCTACTAGAATAGTGGCTACAATAACCATGAAATAAATTACATAAAACAATATAACTATAACAGGAAAAACAAAAATAAAAAATCATTTGGTATACACTCCAATTTAAACAAATTGTTAGCACTAAATTAAGGCAGAAGTACCTCAATTTAGTTAAGAAACATATTTCTAGTAATAACCCTCTAGTATTTGTATAATAAATTTTAAATTAGGCTGTAGTTTTACAAATAATATAGACAATCGTCAAAATAAAATCATAAATCAGAAACTAAACAAAGTAACAATAGTTATTCCAATAATGAAAGTAATAATAATACAAATTTTTGAAGTTGTCGTAAATCTAACAATTGTCCACTGGACAATAGATGTCTAACAAGTTCAATTGTGTACCAATGTATTTTATTATCTAATGAAAACCCAACTATTAAAAATGCTGATATTCCTTCTAAGCAGAGGTGGTATTTGCATTTAACTTCTTTCAACAATATTGTGTACCGAAACCAAAACTCCATTTTTGCATATATTTGGCTGTTAAAATAAACAAATAAAACCCTCTAAGTACAATAGAAAATTCTGAAAAAAAAAACAAGAACCTGTAAATCATTTTATGTCATTTGCCTTCTGTTCATGAATGAAAAGCTGCATATTATATACTTTCCTAAAAATAAAATACTAGTAAACCATAGAAATGAACTGACAGTATTATATAAACAGCGTAAATATTTCACTTTAAAATTCAATTAATTATAATATTCATTTATAATTTATGCTCCAATATTAAATAACAATTATTTTATTAAAATTAATGACCAACACAATACTTATTTGATTTTCATAACTCCAATATATCTTCATAATTAGTTTATTCAAATTTTAAACAAGTTATCCCCTTTACCAAATAGAGTAGTAAAAGAAAAAACAGGTTTAAAAAACCTAAAATCTGAAGTGCAGTCAAAATGCAATATCTACATTTTGGAATAATATATCTTCCTCAGACAAATAAAGTGTCATCAATTTCCTTCATGCAACCTAAATGTTCAACTTCATAGTTCAACCTTATTCTCACTTTTGATTGAGCAATACAGACACAACCATAATCATATTTTTTTAATTTCTTCCAACCACCCCTCCTTATATTTCTGAATAACCATGAATTCATTTTATATCGTTTAAAATATATCATTTTCACCATTTCTTTGTAAAATATCATGTAAAAGAAGAACAATGATGTTCTGAAAGATGAAATTTTTGTGTTGTGATATAACGCTTTTATAAATCATTGTAATAACAAAATTACAATATATATATATATATATATATATATATATATATATATATATATGCTGACGGGCATAATTATTAGACCACCTCAGTGTTTTTACGAAAATTATATATTTCATACTAGTTCTTAGTATTTATTGCCAAGTGTATAAATGTAAATGAAAAGAGAATGGTTCTTTTGTTTATACTGCATAATAACATGTGCATCAAATGAATATATAGATATTTAATAATTACCTATATTGCAGTTTCTTTCGGTGAAAGAATGAAGAAAATTTAGGGTGATTCGGACAAGTTCATCTTTGCTTCCTCGCCTTGTAAAACTTTGCTAAAATATAATAAAGAAATAATAATTCTATTTTTAATTAGTATTGTCCACTTGGCAATAAATATTGAAAAGAGTATGAAATACTTCATTTCTTTTAAAAGACTTGGTTAGCCTAATAATTATGGCCGGTAGTATATATATATATATATATATATATATATATAAGTGTATGCGTTAGGTGGATGGCTGTGTGTGAGTAAGTACAGGTGATGCGTAAGAAATTGAAATCCGCAAAAGAAAAGAAGAAGAAGAAGAAGAAGAAGCATGGAAATGTATGAAATAAAAAGTTTGTGAATGTATGAAAATTAAATTATTTTCTAAGAAGTGTAAGATAAGCAACAACCACAAGAAAAAAAGACAAAACGGAAAGGAATGAAGAAAAAGTGATATATAACAGGAAGTGACGAGGGTGGACGTTGTGTAAGTATTTGCTATGTAAATTCATCGAGTTTTTTTATTCTTATTATTCCTTAAACTAGCCGAATCAAACCAAGTTAAACTGTTAGTCTATAGCTATAAAAGTGACGAGGTTGGACGTTGTGTAAATATTTGGTATGTAAATACATCATATGTTTTTATTCTTATTATTCCTTAAACTAACCGAGGGAAACCGGGCTAAACTGCTAGTTAAGAACAATAAACGAACAAAAATACATTAAGAAACCACAAAATAAAATGGAAAACAATTTGTAAAAATGAGAGCAAACAACCGGGAAAATAGATTAAACTGGTTTAATGGCTTTCCACGTCTCTCTATCACTGGAGGCTCTTAGCACCCCTTCTCCTGTTACACCATATAACCCTCGTTCCTTCATCCACCTGATTAGGTCATTCAAGTATGTTATCCGCTGTTTTCCCCTGTCTCTTTTCCCCTCTATCCTTTTAGTATCAGATTCTCCAAGCCCTCCTTCCTCATTGCATGTCCCAGGAAATTCAGTCCTCTCATCCTGATGCTCAGTAATAATTTCCTTTTCGTTTCTATCATTTCCCAAACCACATCATTGCTTGATTCATGATATTCGTAGCATCTTTCTGTAGAACAACATTTCAGTTGCTTCAAGATTTTCCTTCATCTTTGATGATATTTTCCAGCATTCACTACCATATTAAAGAACCGAGATCTTCATAGCAATCCAGTACTCTCTTCTTTGTTTCTAGCGAAGTTGTCTTGTTTCTTAATACTTTACTCAACTTCTAGAATGCTTCCTTCGCCATGCCAATTCGCCTTCGTATCTTTGTGTCGCACTTACCGTATACAGCTAAGATATGCTAAAATCAAGGGATACAAAAAGACCAGAAGCGCTAAGTTAGAAAAAAAAACGAAAAGAAGGAAACAGAGCAAAACAGAATGAAATAAATAAAAGAATCCCAAAAATAAAAAGAAGAACGAACGAGAAAAAGAAAGAAATGCTAACAGGAAAACAAAACCTTCAAATGGAATAGAAAAAAAGGCAAGAAGTAAAATTAACAGTCCAAAAGTTTCCAAAAAATACGACCACCTGAAGCGAAGAAATGAACACAAGTAAGAATAGGAAGAATCTTCAAGACAAACAAAGAAGAAGAAAAAGTTTCAGTAGAATGGAATTAAAAAAAATTTAAAAAATTCCCAAAAGAACTGCCCAAAAGTAAACTGAAAAAGAAAACAATAGAGACGAATGAGTAAGAATTGCATAGATTCCACAAGAGCCTCCAACCCAAGTGTATTAATCGATATTTCCAAACGTCCGTTGGGAATTTAATTAGTTTATTGATTTTTTCCTCATGCGCCCATTATTTCCAGAATCAACAAACCATTTTGCCGAAGACTTTCACTACATCACACGTTAAATTATCATGGCACAAAAGAATTTGAATCTGATCTCTCCAAGAGCAATGTGAAGGATCAAAGATCAATAGTGTAACACGCGATGGCCGTTCCAAAAAAAGTTCAATTCTTGTAACGGAAGTTCAAACGACATGTTACATCCTATTCTTCAAATGACTACAAAAATATCAACCGATATTTTAGTAATAACAAAAAAAAAAAAAAAAAGAAAAGAAAAAAGAAGCACAAACGACCTTATTTTACTTGTAAAATACTTTATTTCAGAAGCAGATGTAAAAGTAATAATATTTATTGTAGGATGTGTGACAGACAGATCTTAGAAATGAATGCCAAGCTTTTGCGGGCATTAAACTCATAACACATAACTTTCGTTTTTTGTGAACCCAATACAAGGGCAAATCAAAAATTATCCGTGTTTTCATCATAACATGTCTTTAAGTTTGTCACAGTGTCTTTTTCTCATACGTGCTTATAGTTGTTATTATATTGGTCCCGGGATCATGCCAGTTTTTTTGCTGATGTTACGGCGTAAACATGGTGGCTCCCCAAGTTATGTGCACCAAGGAAGTACAAATAACTGTGATCCGAATCTGTACAGAATATGATATTCATGGCTGATAATTCGCCGGTTCCTCTTTAACATCTCCGAAGCTGCTAAATCTAATCGTCAATGGTAGAGGCTGACGAGCGTCCTGCTCCTTCTCGATTTGCCCATGTACACATCAATACTGTAGGGCACTGTCGCATTACAGTGTTAAAACTCTCTGATGAATTTCAGTCGCTGATAAACTTCCCGGCCAGAGAAATCTGATCAATGCTCGTTGTTGTTTCTTGATGAACACTGTCAGCGGAGCCACGATGAGTACACTGTAACAACAGAAAAAATAAACAAGTGTGATTAACCTCAGATTTTGATCACGTGATTACAATAGTATCAACTATAACTACACATGAACAAAAAGAAGTGTGATAAACTTAAAGGTGCGATTGTCTATGATGATTAATTGATGGTAGCTTCATTTTAGAAGCATTAATATTTACGAGTCATTTCTTACCCCAGTCCACTACGGATTGGAGGTCCTTTCCAAGCTCGGATGCAAGGTTAACTTTGTCGCCCACACCAGATTTTTGATCGAGGCGAGAATAAACTGTGGTGTCTTTGGCGTACATACCTACTTGGGATCTTATGGTATCAGGGAAGATCATTAATGTAGATCAGAAAGAGCGTAGGACCTAGGATAGAGCCTTGAGGGACACCCGCGTTCGTGTGGTAGTTCTGGGAGTCATGTCCGTTTAATACCACTTTCAATGTGCGGTTAGATAGGAATGACTGGATTAGTTCAAACAACTGTCCAGCTATACCATAGCTCCGCAGTTTGCATAGAAGGCCAGCATGCCAAACTCTGTCGAACACTTTAGAGATATCCAAGGCAATGGTTCGGGCTTCACCATTCCTATCGAGTGCCTGATATATGTACTCGGTGATGGTCGTTAGCATATCAGCAGTAGACCTGGTGAAGCGGAAGCCATACTGTTTGTGTGAGAGGAGCCCGTGGGCCGTGAGATGCTGAACGACCTCGGCGTTGATAATGGCTTCGAACACTTTGCCAAAGATCGGAAGAAGGCTGATAATATATATATATATATATATATATATATATGTGTGTGTGTGTGTGTGTGTGTGTGTGTGTGTGTGTGTGTTTTTGATAGAATAATATACATATTTTTCTACTTATTTTTAGTCGGATCCTTTCCAATTACCTATCAGTTTCTCGATGTTAAGATGAATTTCATCAGGTAAGTCACTGTAGTTTTTTTTAATTTTATCCCGAGTACTTGCGATCTTTTCTAAGATTGTTTTCAGGAGTAAATTACAAAGACAACATACTGTAACTGCAATAAAACATAATTAATATATTTATTTTAATAAATATATATAACATCATTTATAACCAAGTATAGTGCACCTATGGATGGAATAATATTCCGTATCCAAACAAACATTATTCTTAAAAAAGTGCTCAATACAAAATAGAGCTAATATTATTTATTCAGAAATTGTAATATGAATATGTTACAATATCACTACAAAAGTCGCTATTTTGTTTCGACAAAGGTTTATTTCAAGTTGAAGGTTTTTAAAAGGTTCAAAACAAGCAAAACCCTTTAATTAGAGAGGCATTGTTCTATAGACAGTGTGGACCAATCATAATAAAGTAACTTCTAATTTGGAGAATATGTGAGCATATTCAAAAATAATTTTGGAGGGAATTAGTCTTAATATTTGATTAAATTGAGATCAGCATTATTGATTGACCATTAGATTCACTTTAATATTTTTTTTAAAAAAAGTTTAACAATTTATTACATTAAGAAAATTATTCATATATTCAACGATGAAAATAAAGAAAGCACGCATAAATAAACCCACAAACATCCACACATGGACAAATAGACAAGTATACACACATACACTGGCAAACAGATACATATACAGATTAATATACGCACGAATATATACATACATACACAAATTTCGAAATTCTGCTTTTATCGACTTGTCAACATGCCTGTTAAATTTTAAAGCTCGATTTGGAAACAGGCTGAACGGCCACAATATTGGATACACGTAAGTGTACATTCGTAACGTGACTAGCCTTGAATGAATGAGGTCATGGCAGACACAATCATATTTCAGTGCATGAACACATGAGTATAATTAGATATATACTCACGCAAATACATAAGCCAAAAACAAAAACGTACATGACTAAAAACTTCACAGATAATCATATACAAAGTAAAAAATATAGCCACATACATGAAAATACTCATACAAAACTTTTGGCATCAAAGTCGGTGGATACACTATGCACCAATCAAATGCGTATGCATGTATAAAAGGTCACACATATAAATATATATGCCAAGCCCCATATTGTTGACATGCAGTTATGTTTGTGTGAGTCCTGGTGGTCGAGCGCGGGTGTGTGTGTCAGCGAACCTCAGTGGGTTACAAGTGTGTATCTATGTCTGCATTTGTATAAAAGACGTCACGACGACAAGTTTTCCTCCCAATTTTCTTCCAGCTTCCACAAAAATACATCAATATACGCATTTCTACATATGTCCACTATTTAAAAAAATAATCAATTTGTCTGACGATCGCAAAAGCGTGAAATCCAGAATGACAAACTTACACCTATCTAAGTAATATATATATATATATATATATATATATATATATATATATATATATATATATAGACTCTACCTAAACTTATTTATAAATGGAACTTTGTCTGTGTGTGGGGGGTGTCTGTGTCTCCGTTACCTATAGACTCCGGAAAGGCTGAACCGATTTTCTTGAAAATTTACACAGTTGTACTATAAGTGTCTGCGAGTGTTCTTAGCTAGGTTTTGTATCGAGGTTCACCCGATAAATATGGAAAATCGATAATCGAAAAAATCGGGTTATAGAAGGAGTCATTCGATTTTAATCAAATTTGATACACTCATAGACAAAGACATAGGAAAC
The DNA here is from genome assembly GCA_037127315.1 of Ascarosepion bandense. Lineage (NCBI taxonomy): Eukaryota > Metazoa > Mollusca > Cephalopoda > Sepiida > Sepiidae > Ascarosepion > Ascarosepion bandense. Next base: position 1,184,684 of record JBBBDQ010000505.1, on the reverse strand, counting down.
GATATTCAGAACGTTCAACTTTCTTACAATAGTGCAGAAAATCGATGTGTTCAAACACGTATCACTTGGGAGTAAAGACAGTCGACCTCCTTCTCAAGTAATTAGTGGTATTGTGCTCCTTGCATCACGAGCCACGTATATATATATATATATATATATATATATATATTAGATTGTCCCAAAAGTTCGTAAACACTTGCGAAAAATTGAATCTTTAAGCAATGTTGCGTTTATATCGTTATAGAGATCTTCATCTTTGTATTCCAGATGACAATTGATAAAATTGAGCTGTGCTCCATCAGATTACAGCCTTTTCCGCTCAATGCAACACTTTCTGAAGGGCCGCCGATTCGACTTGTTTGATGAAGTCGAGGAAGCGTGTCAAGAATCTTTTGATTCGAAGCCGGCTGAATGGTACTTTGACCAGATCCGAAAGCTTGCAGATCGATGGCAAAAAGTCTTGGCAAATGATGGTCTTTATTTTGAGCAATGATTTTTGTTGTTCTTGCGAGTAAAATTTTCAATTTTTTGCAAGTGTTTTCTGGTATCCTTAGATTACTTGGCGAGTAAAGTTTCAGTTTTTGCAAGTGTTTACGAAGTTTGGGACAACCTAATATATATATATATATATATAGAGAGAGAGAGAGATAGATAGATAGATAGATAGATAGATAGATAGATAGATAGTGTAATGGTTGTTACAATGTTTTTATAAATTCATAGTATCACTAAACAAAAAATTTCATGTTTCGAAGCCAGCCCATTATGTTGCTGACTTCATCCTCAGGTGATTTTTTATTTTAGAAGTGAGAATTATCTAGTTGAACTAGATTATTCTCATTTCTCAAAGATCACCCGAAGATGAAGCCAACAACATAATGGGCTGACTTCAAAACATGAATTGTTTTGTGTAGTGATACTATGAATTTAAAAACATTGTAACAACCATTACAGTACAACGCTCTACATTTGTATCGAGCACTCTTTATAAAAGTAAATGCATGAACAAAAGGTAAATAAACCTACGAGTTCAACAACTTAGTTACAATACTATATATATATATATTCTCTGTCATATATATAAATATATATTTAAGCAAGTTTCATTAAAAACGACTACGAAGCTATTGTGATTAAGGATTTTTATTTATTTTTTTGTTCGTATAAATGATTTCTTTTCTGGACGTGGTTTATGTTTGAAAATATAAGATAAATTCATGGTTATTCAGACAATTAGGGAGTGGTAGTTGGAGGAAAAGCTTTAGATGTGTCAAAATTGTTCAGTCAAAATTGAGAATTATATCCCCATGGAGATTTAATATTTAGGTTTTGAAAGGGAGCAGGATGCCTTAGATCTAGACATGTCATGTTTTTAATTTTGTCTGGGTAAGATACACAGTGGGACCTTAGATTTTTTAAATGTATAAAAATAATTCTTACCAGGAGGTTGAATTTTAGGGTTTTTTTTATTGAACAATATATATTACTCATCCACATACAAGCCTGTATTCACTGTATCACAGCTCATCAGTGTTGCTAGATTTCGACCTGCTTCTCGCCGGGGTCGAACGCGACCGATCTGGTGTCAGTCGGAGTCCCTCCTCCATAAACCATAAGGACACTGAATGAGATAGGTGAAATTTTCTAGTCGCAACTTAGATGTGTCACAAGGTCGAAACTTGGGGACACCCAGTGGAGGTTGAACCCACTACTCAACTGCAATGGGTTTAGCCAGATTAGCTTGCTAACCATTACATCACCTCTAGGTGCCCGAGCGTGTTATATTTATGTGTTGTATACACACCGGGAAAACTCAATTCATTACTAGAGAGTAACGCGTAAATCGCAGAAGTGCTAACTGTTCTTTAAAATGTTTTCCCTTGAGAGCTCAATCGTAATGAGAGCATAAAATATTAGTCATTCACATACAAGCCTGCTTCGCTATACAGACACAGACACACAGATACACAGACACACACACACACACACACACACACATATATATATATATATATATATATATATAGATAGATAGATAGATAGATAGTCATCCGCAGACAGATCTGTTTTGCTGTATCACAGCTCATCAGTACGGTTAGATTCCGATTGCTTTTTAACTCAGCATTGAAACTCGACCGAATTGGCGTCAGTCGGCAATTCTACCTCTGAGCTATGGGCGCTTGGTAGAAAGACTTTTAGCGTGTATATTATCATTATATACGCCCAGTAGCTGAGAGTGTGCTAATTCATTGCTGAATGAACGATGCCTATATGCTGAAGTACCTACTGTTTTTCAAAGACTACCATTCTTCCAGAATACTCAATCAGGGTGTGAGAGCGTATATATATACCAAATTGGTCGATTTTCGATCCCAGCTAGAAGCAAGTGGATATGTCTAGCCACACTGATGAGCTGTGATACAGTGAAACGGGCTTGTATGTGGATGATTATTACACACATATATATATATATATATATAGAGAGAGAGAGAGAGTGAGATAGATAGATAGATAGATAGATAATAAAAACTGAGATAGATAGATAGATAGATAGATAGATAGATAGATAGATAGATAGATATGAAGTAACTGAGATTGATAAATGTAAAGTGACATAGATAGACATAAAGTGACTGAGATAGATAGATAGATAGATAGATAGATAGATAGATAGATAGATTGTGCAGAATCGGAGATGAAATAGTTTCCGACACACAGTTCGAAGGAGTAATTGAACTTGTATCAGTGACTTTTCAAAGTGACTTTACTAAAGTAGAAATTAAAAAAGTAAAGTCGAGTTTCGTTGAACCTAATAAGATTACAAAAGAACTGACGCCATGGTTTTGTAGCATTACAAAATCCAATAACACCGGGAATTAAATTTTAAAAGAAGAAGCAACACAACATGTGCACTTGAAGAGTTCACTCAACGTGAGGACATCGTTTATAAACCTTAGAAAAATAATCAATTCAAAAGCTTGAAAACTGGATACCACGTGAATAAAAATAACATAACTGAGAGTAGTTTAAGGTTTAAACATTTTCCTGTTCTCTCTCTCTCCAAGAAAATTAATTTCTAGGCAAGATATCCGTGAGCAACTAAAAACAAATTTACTGGATCCCAAAGAAAATCGAGTATATACCTAGGACAGGTTTGAACATCTTAACAATGAATTTCCCATCCCTGGTCTATTCCGTAGAATTTTGTTTCATGCAACATTGGTTTTCCGGCAAGCGACCATTTGATAAAAATTAATTTTCCTGAAAGAATACACCAAATCAAAACAGGTATAACACTTTTATAACAGAATAGACGTCAGTTAAGTACTATACGTGATACACGCTTTGGGCGATCATATCTCGAAAAAGACATGACTGACTTGGCAGAAGATTATCCCGCAGTAGGTTGCCATTGTTTTCTGCGGTATACTGGTTGCTGCCAAGGCTATATAACCCAGTCTGTCCGGTTATTCAACCCATGACAAGAGGGAAAAGAGATGTATTATATTATTACGTAGTAATTAGTGGGAGATCAGTTTATTACTTCATAAAAATAGAATACCGATCCCCCACTTTATGTCCAGTAGAAGCCTCAATCATGATCTCAACTATGATATTCAGTCAGTCAGTCAGTCAGTTAAGTGCCATATATGATAGACGCTTTTGGTGATCATGTCTCGAGAAGAGACATGACAGATTGGGCTGCGATTATGCTGCGGTAGACTGGTTGACAGCCAAGACTATAGAGCCCAATCTGTCCTATTATTTAATGCATAACTGGAGAGAAGACACGGATCTTAACTTTCGCAAGGGTATTTGTGCGTAAGTGAATGCGAGGAATTCAACTGGAATTCGAACTCGGTTCTCCGATTTGTCGTTCCGAGCCGATATCCACTGCACCACAAAACACATCCTAACAGAATAGACACTGTCATGAAAAGTCGGTGCCATGCTTTGCTGAACAAGATAAATATACCGATGACTGAATAACTATGTTATGAGTTTATACGAATGAAATATTTTATGATTCAAACCTTTAAGGCATTATTGCTTACCTTTCCAAAACTAGGACCATTGACATTAATTGTGTAGTACGTAATCCTCATCAGAAAAATACACAGATATGAAAAAATGTTAAATTTGATCGGTGATCTAAGAACCTTTGATCGGTGAACTAGGCTTACTCTAAGAGATACCAGATTATGTTGTATACTCGTTATCACCTCATAACGTCAAAAAACCTAGAAGGCTCATGAGTTGACCTAAACAGTGGCTTCAGATCGATCATGTGCAGAACTAGGCCTCTGGGAATATCAGTGAGTACAATCATAGAAAAGGAAGCTATAGACCGACTAAGGGATAAGGCAGGATTTGTCGCATTGTTGCAAAAAGATCGAACTTTCAAAGAAACATCGAGGAGCCAAGTTGACTCAATTTGGCTGACGTTAATTTGGTGGAGTCTAGAAGTGAAGAAACGGACACTTTATGCATGAAAAATTTATTATGTACACAGTTAGGACTGCTGTCCTCATATTTCTTGCCATGCTTATGACGTTTCGGTTGTTGTAAGGTGCTAGAAATGTTTGAAACAAACCCTGTATTTCGATCACTGCGGTATATCATTCTCATTCCTTGTGCGATACCACTTCCGAATCTCAAATAGTTATCTCCCTTCAACCTAACTCTCTAAGTTATTTGCTCACCACTGCTGTAGCCATGAAATAAGAATTATATGCCAGAGTGATCGAAATAAATGATTCACATTAAATTTTCTAGCACCTGAAGAATACCGGAGCATACAACAGCCGAAACATCGCAAAAGATGGTAATGAATATGAAAATATACTAATTCATCGCAGAAGTATAGAAAAATAATGAAAAATGTATCCACGTATTGTTAGGCTTTAACAACATAACATTAAGTTAAGCTATAGACAAAATCCATAGCTAAATCCGCTGCTAAGAAAGTCGGTTCTCTGTGTAGGGCCAGGAAGTATTTTCCCGTCTGAAACAATCTTGCACATATATAAATCTACTATCCGCCCATGCATTGAATAGTGCTGTCATATCTGGTCAGGTGCTCCTGCTATCCATTTAGGTGTCCTTGACAAAATCCAACGGAGAATCTGTAATGTGATTGATCCCGACTTGGCAGCTCGGATACAGTCACTTTCTCATCAGCGCAATGTGGCTTCATTGTGTCTCCTCTATAAATACTTTCACGGCTTCTGCTCAGATGAATTTAGCTCACTGGTACGCCCATACATGAATTTGTTCGAGCTACAAGATTAGCAACTAGGTCTCATTCTTTTACTGTGAAACCAATAAAATGTAAGCGCAAATTCTACTCCACCAGCTTCTTTTCTCGCCCTTCCCGCCTGTGGAATTCACTTCTGTTACATGCTCTCCCGACACTTACAATCTTCAAGAATTCAAATGTAAAGTCAATAATCATCTCATACACTCCTGATCAAAAATCTTTAAAAAGAAATTTTTTTTTTAAGGATAGATTTTAAACTCCTCCCACTTAAGGTTACCAATACTACAATCTAAAAGGTTATGAAAACAAAAAGCTACATTCCAAACATTTTATTTAGAAATTTACATTTTTATAAAATGAGAGCGTTTTACGCATGATCAAAATTATAAGACCAGGGGAGGTATAAATTGTTAGATCTATGGCAATTCCAATGTTTTAGTTCAGTTACAGATTAGCAATCACTGCGTAAAGATGTTACCATGCTTAAAGCAAGCAAACTTACCAAAGTTGAGCGTTCTCGAATTCTAGAATTCCATAAGCAAGATTTGTCACAGCGGGCGATCGCAGCTAAGGTAAATCGCAGTAAAACTGTGATTTACAACTTTCTAAAGAACAGTGAGAATTATGGAAAAGCAAAATCCTCTGGTAGGCACCAAAAGATTTCTCCTGCATTGAGTAGGAGAATAAGACGGGTTGTTATGAAAGACGGGGGACTTTCTTCTAGTCAAATTAAGGCAGTCACAGATGCTGATTGCAATCCTGTCACCATCAAACGACACTTACGACAAAAAAGGCATGGTAAATAAAAAGCGTAAACAAATTCCTCGGCTGCTTTCACGTCACAAGTTGGACCGCTTAAAGTCTGGTCGTAAATACCAAACATGGGACGTTGAGAAGTGGAAGAAAGTCCTGTTTTCTGATGAGAAAAAATTCAATCTCGATGGTCCTGATGGCTTCCAACGATGTTGGTATAACAGAAACATGCCTCCTGAAATTTTCTCCACACGTCATAGTGGTCGAGGGTCCCTAATGGTATGGGGTGCCTTATCTTACAGAGGGGCGATATAGCTCCAGGTGATACAGGGTCGTCAGAGAGCGGCTGGTTGTGTTAACATGCTACAAAAACCATCTTTGATGACGGAGGGCCATCGTTTGTGTGGGGATGGATGGTTATTCCAACAGGATAATGCTGCAATCCATGCTGCAAGACGGACATTGACCTTTCTACAAGAAAATGGGATCCCTCTCTTGGGACATCCTGCATGTTCACCGGACTTGAACCCAATTGAAAATGTTTGGGGATGGATGACAAGAGATGTTTATCGAAATGGCAAACAATATTCAACAAAAAATGAACTTTGTGAAGCCATCTTCAGAAGCTGGAGCAACATCCCCTGCACCTTAATGGAAACGCTTATTTCTCGCATGCTCGACAGAATTTTTGAAGTCATCAAAAGCAGTGGAGTTAGACTTCATTTTTAAATTTGGTTGTTGAATATTTTCATACACTTTTTGTACAATTTCGTAGAATTTTTGTCTCTGGTCTTATAATTTTGATCATGTGTAAATCGCCTCATTTTATAAAAATGTAAATTTCTAAATAAAATGTTTGGAATGTAGCTTTTTGTTTCCATAACCTTTTAGATTGTAGTATTGGTAACCTTAAATGCGTGGAGTTTAAAATCTATCCTTAAAAAAAAAATTTCTTTTTAAAGATTTTTAAGTGGTCTTAAATTTTTGATCGGGAGTGTATCTCACTAACTTGCATCCTCTCTCATAGTCCTTTCTTCGTCCAGTCCACTTTCATCAGTATTCTCATCCTTCTTTTACCCTCTTCCTGACACCCCTGTAACCTGTCACTCTTTCTCATAACTTACCTCCTATGTAAACCCCTGCTCAGTAGCAGTAAAAAGCCTTTGTTGGGGAGCGACACGATTATAAAAAAAGAGCTTATGATTAATAACGAAATTTTTATAAACCTATTTTATTTTTTGTGAAAAATCCATCTTTTATATGCTTCCGGCACACATCATCAAGTATATGTTTTTACAACATGGATTATTAAAACTTCGGCTCTTCCGACATCATGTCTATTCTCCAAGTGACAGCCGTCAACTACAGCTCTTCTCAAAATGGAATATGATACAAATCTACCTAATTAACAATAGGTGGACACATACCTTTCCCAAGGGTATTTTCGCATAAGTGGGTATAGCAATACAACGAACCAAACTGGAATTGGAACTCAACTTCCGACTAACAAGTTCGTGTCGTTATCCATTACACCAACCGCATATCAACGCTTAGAGTATCTAGTTCTTTCATGCGGTCATATCTTGTTACTGATAGCTACAATCTCCAAACATTTAAATGCAATTTCAACTGTCATATTCTATCTTCCTGATACCCGTTCCTTTTCTATCCTCAAAACCTTTGTACCTGGTATTTTTTCACACTGTAACTCCCTACGCACAATTTGAGCTCCCATCTTGTTTGGGATGAAATGGTTTTAAAGAATGACCAGAACCTGATATCTACTTTCTCCTCTGAGCTCAGTCAGTCAGTTAAGTGCCATCAAATGATACATGCTTGGGCAATCATGACTCTTTCGAACCATGAATGACTAGACAGAAGAGTTTTTTTTCCCTGCAGTAAGTTGTTAATTCCTTCTGCGTTAGACTGGTTGCCACCCAAGGCTGTAGAACCTAATCTGTCCTGATATTTAACCCACAGTTGGAGGTAGAAGACATGAATTCATACATTTTCCAGAAATATTTGCGTGTAAGTAAATGCAACGAATTCAACAAGAATTCGAACTCGGCTCTCCTTTTTCTCATTTCGAACCGATATACATTGCATCACAACGCACAATTGTAAAAAAACAAGGTCGTTTGACTCCAGGCCTTCAAAACAAAGTATCACATGAGCACTCACTAATCAGGTCATGGGAATTTCAACTAAGGTTCCTAACACAGGTCGTCAATTGAGACTGAATATCACACCAGTCATCAAATTGACATCGTATTCTCTTATCCTCGTTAAAGATGCTTGAAAAATAGTTGGTTCCTTTTACTGCTCCAAAACGTACCTGACTCCTTCTGCTGTATTCTCTTTTTTAAGAGTCAGGTCAGATCGAAAAGAGAGTGTTGCTTCTATACCTTGGGCTGGGATTGCATAGTCCTCATTACGCAGCCATGACAGATTTCAAAAGCGATTAGGCCGAGTTGTGGGCGATTAATTATTTTCCATGCGAAACTTTGCTAATCCCTCGCAATTCTATGACTATTTCTATAACGAATGTTTACAACGAACATAACTTCTTATTTCACTAGTTCAAGCAGTAACAACTTGGACTCGCTATACCTGTTACACGGTGTCAACTCATCCTTATTCATCCAGTATTACTTCAACAATGTTAAATTTTGCCAAATAGAAATAATGTGTCGCTGCCGGCACTTGTGTTCGAACAGGGATGGCAAAGAAGTAAACACAGATGACCTTGTTCATAAGTAATTTGTGTTGCTGGTATCCCGTGACACGTAGAATATATATATATATATATATATATATATATATATATATATATATATATATATATATATATATTATTATTATTATTATTATTATTATTATTATTATCGTTTCACCCCGAGCAAGGCAGCAAGGCATTTCACTGCCACTATTGCGCAGGGGGTTACATAGAGGGGAAAGTGGTGAGGAAGGATGGTTAGATATAGGAAATGTCAGAAGGAGGGTGATAGGCAGGTAAGGATACCGATAATGAGGGTTGGGTAGATGGTGAGAGTGTTGGAAGAATAGGTGCAAGTTAGTGTGTTAGGAGGTGTCTATTGATCTTACATTTAAACTGCTGGAGATTGTAGCTGTCGGGAAAGCAGACATGTGGAAGGAAATTCCACAGGCGAGAAGCGCGAGAAAAGAAGCTGTTGGAGTAGAAATTACGGTTAGATCTTATCTGTTTTACTGTAAAAGGGTGGGACCTAGTTGCTAATCTAGTATCTCGTGTAAATTCGTACCTAGGCGGCACCACTGATCTAAGTTCATCGGAGCAAAAGCCGTGAAAGTATTTGTAGAAGAGACACAGGGAAGCCACATCATGCCGGTGAGAGAGTGGTTGCAGCCGGTCTGCCAAGTCAGTATCGATCACGTTACAGATTCTTCGTTGTATTTTGTCAAGAAGCCCAAGGAGAGTAGCAGGGGCACACGACCAAATGTGGCAGCAGTATTCAATACACGGGCGGATGGTGCAGGATAGATATATAGTACTGTGTATAAGTATTAGGACAATAACTATTTTACCTTTTATGAGGCATCAAAATAAAATTTAAATTCATCCCTGTCCTTACTACTTTGCACACTACCAGTAGTGTGCAAAAGTATTAGGACAGGGGTGATTTTCCTAAAAACCTCACGGACATTCAAATACAGGGGGGGGGAGCCAAACCTTTGTATGAATTAACTAAAAAGGAAGAGGAAAGAAGGCTTCGGAATTTGAATTGGTCCCCACAAAGCCCTGATCCCAATCCTATTGAACATCTATGGGATATTTTGGATAAAAAAATTGATAAATCTAATGTTAACTCGCAAAACACACTTTGGGAACAAATACAAGCTGCTTCGCAAGAGATATCATTAGATGCATTGAAGAAGGATGTGATGTCAATGCCTGACAGAATGAAGGCTGTGATCAAAGCAAAAGGCTATTATACTATATATTAAATTTATTTTATAACAATATTTTTTCTTGTTAAAGCATTTGTTGAGTAAATCAAATAAAACTACTCTAGTTAAATTGTTTATTTTCTGTCAATATGCCTCATAAAAGATAAAATAGTTCTTGTCCTAATACTTTTGCACAGTACTATATATATATATATATATATATATATATATATATGGGAATAGAGTGATTAGAGAGTCTGGAGTTGACGAAGAATAAGTGTCTGACGTACTATTGTTTGAAGGCGTAATTATACTTGTATCTGTGACTTTACAAAATGCCTTTACTAAAGAAGTTATAAACTGACGTCGAGTTTCGTTGAACCTAATAAGCTTACAAAGAGAACTGACGACAGGATTTTGTTAACCCTAGTAAGGTTACAAAAATTTTCCACTTAAAAAGCTTTTTCTCCCGAACTGTCATGTTTGAAACAGACTCCCATGAGGTTGCTTTTCAGCTCCTAAAAGCCTTAACTCTTCAAGTAAAGTTTCGATCGTTATTTATCCTGTATGTTTTCTCAATAGACCCCTTCTCCATTTCCCGTTACTCCCTAACAACAATCTCGTGCAGTATCCCACGATCTTGAGTGGCTCTTTGGTCATGTTGTGGTGCAGTGAATCTCGGAACGAGAAATCGGAGAGCTGATTTTGAATTCTAGTTGACTTCGTTGCATTTACATATATGAAAATACCATTGGGAAAGGTATGCATCCCTTGCTTCTTCCTCAAGCTATGGGTTAAATAGCAGGACAGATTTGATTCTATAGCCTTGATTAGCAACCAGTCTACCGCAGAAAGTAATAACAATCCACTGCTGGAAAATCTTCTGCTTCGTGAGTCATGTCTCTTTCGAGACATGATCACCCAAGCGTATACCACGTATTGCACTTAACTGACTGATGAGGTTAACAACGTTATATAACAATGTGTAAAAAGCATGGTTTATCTTTCCTGATGCTCTTAATTTTAAGAAACTGATATAACACTGTAATCGAATCAATATCCAAGCGCTCAGTACTATGTTTGTCAATACAATTTCAAAAATGGAGTTTATTGATTTGCATGCTCGTTCATCGCTTGGTTTTATAATAGAATAAAGTGTAATGAAAACACTGGAGAGATTAGAAAAGAAAAGAAAAGAAAAGACAAGAAATGAAAAATAAACAAACAATACAAAAATAAACAAATTCAAGTTCTCTATCATGTCTAGACAGTTTTTTGGTCACTTTCCAACAAGTTGGAATAGAAGATACCGGGGTAAGAACTGAGGGTAGGAACAGGAATTTAGGATGGCTCAAAATGATATGCATGGATCTGCTCCAGAAACTGATATAGTTTCTTCACCCTTTTATTCTCTTTTTTTTCTCATTATTTTAAGTATATTTTTTTTACAATGGCTACTTAACTAAGTTACCTCCATCGACAATAACATTTTGTCTTCATGACTCGATAAATATCAGATTTAACACCAAATTGTCACAACGGGTTGATCAATCGATAGATAATTAAAATTCCAAGGAATTCTGCATTGATCTTGCACGCTGCGTCTGATTGAATAATTTTACAGATATTCATGAGTCAAATGTTTATTTAAATATTTTAAATGTATTGGCAGATCTTGTGATTTCTGAATAATTTTTAAACTCTCTCTTTATCTATCTACTAGCAGTATAGCCCGGTGTTGCTCGGGTATAATGAAAACTTTAAAACTAATCCACGCTCCTGAAACTCAGACTCTTTGGACGTTGGCACGAAAGACTAAAAAGCAATAGATGTTTCCAGTGAAAGCGAAACCGTAGACTGACAGAAAAATGAATGGATGTAAGTTAAATTTTGATTTGCTGCTATCGATATCAATTCAGTTTTTTTCGTCGTAAACTGAATTTTGAAGGCTATATAAGTCCTCTGAGTAAATGGTATCATGGCTGAGACTAAGAACTACAACTATACCTACTTAGAGCCAAACTCGAAGCAAAAACTACAATAAAAGGGCTGAAAAAATACAGACATAAAGGCAGATAAACAGACACACACACACAAACATCTTGCCTTTTTTATATATATATATATATATATATATAATCAGTTTTCTGCACTCTTGTAAGAACTGTAACCTTGAAACTTCTGAATATCGTTTCTTATGTCTTTGTCTATAAGTGTATCAACTTTGATTAAAATCGGACCACCCCTTCTATAACCCGACTTTTCGATTATCGATTTTCGATATTTATCGAGGATACTCCGACACAAACCTAGCTAAGAACACTCGCAGACGCTTATAGTACAACTGTGTAAATTTTCAAGAAAATCGGTTCAGCCGTTTCGGAGTCTATAGGTAACGGACACACACACACAGACACATTTCTATTTATAAATAAGTTTAGATCTATCTATCTATCTATCTATCTATCTATCTATCTATCTATCTATCTATCTATTATTGGATTAATACCTTTCCCAATTCGTTCCAAGTCGATATCGACTGCACCACAACGCACACGAGGATAGTGTCATTTTACTACGGAGTAATGTGAGATGTCAATGTGACGTTGATTTAGCTGATGAAGTGGATCCTTTGAACTTCTACATATTGTAGACAAGGAGCAGGGACTATTAAGGGGTAAAATCTTGGTATCATTTTAATTGGCTGGTGGTCGTGCTGACTGGTCAATCACGGGAGTGATATAACAAGTCTTTTCTGTTTGGTTCGTATTTACTCACTGGACGCCATTCACAAAAATGAGTGCTTCGTTTCTCCTCCGAAGGACTTCTTAGTTCCAAGTGAACCACATGTCAAATGAAAAGAAACGGAAAATGCCATTATTTTGTAGCTCTTAAAAAAACAACAAGAACTCATTCTTCCATGTAAGTGCAGCAATATCTTCAATTGGATTTTGCACACATATTACATACAAAGAAGAACATCCTTATGCACACAATTCTGTTCATTCTTTTTATATCATATTCATTTATTTTTGCTAAGGTAAATAAATAATGTTATATTTCTAACTTTATTTGTAACTTCATCTCTTTCTCTCTCGCTTTTTGGCGGGCGAGTATTTATTTTGCACTCTACAAATATTGGTCTGCTTACTGAGAAATACTACTTTTTTGGAATAACAATCAGAGCATAAGTCTTTAAAAGTAACACAACTGAATATACCAAGACCTAAAAGTATTTTCATCAAATCATTTGATATATTCACAGCAGATATAAATCCTTTGTGAACTTAAGAAATATGATACAATTTCACTTTGATACCCCCAGAAATCGTCCGCCAGCAATCGTCCCCCAGCAATCGTCCGCCATCATTCGTTTGTCCCACCGTTTCTGTTGGTAGCGCTCTTTCATTATTTTGATATCCTGATGTAATCGATCTTCTTGCTCAACACTCACAGAACCGCAATAATCCGGAAATTTATCAAGACGGCTATGTAACAAATAAACCTTAATCCTCATATTAGCGTATTACTGATAATGTTTATCGGTTAATTTGAATTTTGATGATAAACTGGAAAAATTCGGTACTTCTATTTGAAAATGTTTGACTCAAATTAATTTTTTTTCTTATATAGATAATTTATTTCAGGTGGATGACAAACTGATCAGCTTACCTGAAACTTGATGTGTTTCTACGACCTTTATTAACTAAATGTTGCAATCAGCCAAGATCATAAATTCATCTTTTTTTTCCAAATTTAGTAATTTAAGTACAGCAAAAATAGTAGCTAATCACGAAAATCTAAGGTCATTTTCGGAATCAGCCTCCATCAAATTAACTAAAAAATGTGTTTTGTTCCTTGCCATTAAATATAGTTTTGATCAGTGCTATTTCTCAATAGTTGTAGCTACCCAATAAAAATCCCATGTTCAGATATTTTGTGAATTCTCTCCAAATAATTGTTAATCCATGTTTAACATCGGGTGTAAAGATGGAATTTAGAAAATAATTTAATTCAATTCAGAATAAATTGGAAAAATTCGGTACTTCTATTTTAAACGTTTTGACTAAAACACTTTTTTTCTTATAAAAAATAATTTCGGGCTAATGATATAATTTGCTCGGTCTACCTGAAAATTGATGGGTGTCTATCATCTTTATTAACTAAATTTCGCGATCAGCCAAGATCGTACGTTGATCTTTTTTTTTAAGATTAATAAAAGTAGAGCAAAACGGTAGCTAACCATGAAAATCTAAGGTCATTTTTCGAATCAACCATCAAATTAGCTAAGAATCGTGTGGCACATCATGTTGACCAGTAATATTTAAAGAATACTCAGTTAAAAATACTTTTCAATATTTCAAGAATGCTCAGTTAAAATTACTTTGAATCTAATGATCTTGACACAAAGAAGCAGTTTTCCTGATACCAAAATGGAAATCTTGACAATTCACAAGTCGGAAGATCTCTGCGACGGATTAATCGAAATATGTGGAACTTGAACGAAATGATATTCTCGCGCTGATAGTTCGATACGTGATAATTTAATTCATTATAACGTTTAACGTGGCATTTGTCGATCTCGGTTCGAAAGCTATGGCGCTTCGGGCGATGGACATGATTTCATTAAAATCGTACGTCAAGATAACATTTTTGTCATCTTAATACCCTGAAAAACACCTTGCATTCAAACAAGGATACACTTTCATTCAAAAATAATATACATATTTAAAGATATGAAATTACTTTTGGGCGAGAAGAAAGGTCAGTTTTTAATTAAACGGCTTTAGTTTGAATAATTTGCAACAATCGATATAAATTCGTTAAAAATCAAGAGCAAATTAATTCTCGAATGCTAAAAGAAAGAGGATAATTTGAAGAGTTTGTTATAAATAATTAAAACGCAGTCATTATGATTCAGCTGTTTGGTTATGTGATGAATTGAAGCAGAGATTGGATATTTCAAATGAGATTTCGCGATATCTACTGATTTCTATCATGAAGATTGTCACTTAATATTGCTTTGATTTCTCATATGTATGTGTGTGCGTGTGTTTATGTACGTTTATATATCTGTTTTCATATATATATACGTACGTACACACACACACACACACACACACACACACACACACACACACACATATATATATATATATACATTTCATTTTATTTGTTTAAACATTATTTTTAATAGATAATCATATTTGAGTAGATACTCTGATGTTTTATAATTAAACTGCATATTTATATATACCTTCTGGCCTGAATATTCGATAAATCTTATATATATATTAATGAATATACATATTGATATAGGTGCAAGTGAACACACAGAGCAGATATGTTTGTTTACAAGGGATCGAAAATTGTGTTATATAGTCTTGATAAAAACCTCGTTTAGACTGGAGGCTATACGTGGTCGAGAGAGCTAAGGCGTTACCAGATCAAATGGTAGATTTCCCTATATTGATGGGGATCGTAGGTTTGAATCCTGCCGAGTGGCACACATTCTCGTAATAAAAATTTATCGTAAATAATCAGGCCGGAAGAAATAAATATATAATACTGTTTCATTAAGAACGGAATATCTACTTAAATACGAGTATCGATAAAAAATAATGTTCAAACATTTCATTTCAAATTGTCAGTTGCTTATAACCAAGTTTCGTTAAAATTCGTTGATTTCCGTAACGTTTACATTTGTTGATATTACGATACATTTCAGAGCAGATATGTTTGTTTACAATGGATCGAAAATTGTGTTATATAGGCTTGATAAAAACCTCGTTTAGACTAGAGGCTATTCGTGGTCCAGAGATCTAAGACGATACCAGATCAAATAGTTGCTTCCCCTATAGGGGTCACAGGTTCGAATCTTGCCGAATGGCACACATTTTCGTAATAAAAATTTATCGTAAATAATCAGGCCGGTAGAAATAAACATATAATACTGTTTCATTAAAAACGGAATATCTACATAAATACGAGTATCGATAAAAAATAATGTTCAAACATTTCATTTCAAATATAAATTATTTTATTAAATTATTTTAATCCGAAATGGAAATGTAGAAAGATAAATTCCAAGAACCAGATCCTAATTAATATTAAATTTTTTAAAAAATTTTAATATTAAAATTTTTTAAAAATTTTAATATTAAATTTTTTTTTAAATTTTAATATTAAATTTTTTAAAAATTTTAATATTAAATTTTTTAAAAATTTTAATATTAAATTTTTTTATAAATTTTAATATTAAATTATTTTAAAAATTTTAATATTAAATTTTTCTAAAAATTTTAATATTAAAATTTTTTAAAAATTTTAATATTAAGTTTTTTTAAAAATTTTAATCTTAAATTATTTAAAAAATTTTAATAATAAATTTTTAAAAAAATTTTGATATTAAAATTTTTTAAAAATTTCAATATTAAAAAATGATACAGGAGGAGAGCTCAATGTAATTAAAATTAGAGCCTTTTTTGTTCATTAAGCTATACATGCCAAATTTTCCCATCTTTCACTTACAACGCTATCAAAAAGTAAAATCCAAAAATAGACTGATTTTCAAAAAATTCGTTTGTGACGTATATTTCTCAAATCCTAACAGTTATTTATTTCTCTTTTTAATCTTATTTTTTTCATTTTGATTTAGACTGACTGTTGCTGAGGAGACGTGAAATCTCTCTTAGGGATTTCATGTTGAAATGTTCATTCAACTTTTTTGAATTTGGAAAATTTATTATAATTTATATATATGTATATATATATATAGTAAACTATGAATCATAGTTTATAAAATTACTATAAGATAATAACTATGAAAAATTGTTTTAGTAACATATTTTAAAACGGATTTCATATCTCTAGGTAAATTCATTTTAGCGTATACTATTTTTACAAAATTCTGTGCTATGAAGATAAGTTCTGAACATTTTATTTGCTTACTATTATAATTATATTATATATTACTATTTATATATATATATATATATATATATATATATATATATATATATATATAGTAAACTATGAATCATAGTTTATAAAATTACTATAAGATAATAACTATGAAAAATCGTTTAAGTAACATATTTTAAAACGGATTTCATATCTCTAGGTAAATTCATTTTAGCGTATACTATTTTTACAAAATTCTCTGCTGTGAAGATAAGTTCTGAACATTTTATTTGCTTACTATTAATGCTCAATCACTTAATAATAAGAATATTACTGTCAAAAGACTGTTTGTCTTAAAATCTTTATATTCTAGTAAAAGACTTGTCGAATGTCGTTTGCAGATAAATATTATCATTGATATATTCAATGACAAAGTAGAAAAGTTCTGTGTAACTCGTTTCGATCTTGAGAAAACATCATTTAAGTAAATGTTTTTATGGAGAAAATTATAAATATGTAGAAGAAGAGGAAAAATATATACGCGAGTTACCGTTATAATTATGTATCGATGGAAAATGCTAAAAAAAAAAATTTGAATTTAAATTTTTTTAAATATGTGATTTTATAATTTTGTTTTTATTATGAGATGTGTATGGACGCACAATTTAGCAAATCTCTTTCAGTTTTATAAAGCTTTTTAATTTTTTATAATTTCTGATTTTATGCATCCAACATTTTGATAACAGAAATTCTGCCAAGAGAAGAGAAATGGTATAAAAACCTGAACGCAAACTTCCCGCAGATATTTGGGCAATCAGTTTTCTTTTATACATCTGCGCCTCCTCGGCCTCACCCTGTTATCCGACCTCAAGTGGAATCATTACATTGAGTCAATAGCTAAATCCACCCCTAAAAAGGTTGAGTCAGTGTCGGGCCAGGAGGTTTTTTCCGCTTGAGTCCATCTTGCACATATACTAATCAACCATCAGTCTGTGCATAGAATACTGCTGTCATATATGGTCACGCGCCCCCGCTGTTCATCTCAGTGTTCGCGACAGACTCTAAAGAAGAATCTGTAACATGATAGGTCCCGACATGGCAGCTCGACTCCAGCCACTTTCTCACCAGCGGGATGTGGCTTCACTCTGTCTATTCTACACATATTTTCACGGCTTCTGCTCCGATGAACTTAAGTCACTGGTGCCCCCGCCTCAAGAATTTACTTCGTGCAACCAAACTAGCTACAAGGTCCCACCCATTCACAGCTAGATCAACCAAATGCAGCACACAATTCTACTCCACTAGCTTCTTTTCTCGCACTTCCCGCCTGTGGAACTCCCTTCCATATACTTGCTTTCCTGACGGCTACAACCTCCAGAAATTTAAATTCAATGTCAATACCCATCTCTTATCCACTTGACTCTAGTCCTTTCTACATCATCTTGTATATTTTTTCCTTTCTCTTTACCTTCTCAACTGACTTCACACCTGTGTTCCCATCCTTCTCTTGCCCTTTTTTCTGACACCACCTATAACAGGTCTGTCTTTCTCTTAACTCTCCTCCTGTCTAAACTTTTACTCTTATGTAGCCCCCTGCGCATCAGTGGCAGTATCGCCTTGCTTGGGGTGAAACGATTAAAAAAAAGAGTAAATTGGATTCCCTCGTAATTAGAGTGGCATGTTTATGAATCGAAATTATCCTCAAACTCATTACCGTGAACAAACAATATATTGACTGTACGGTTTTGTTAAATATCTGTCTTGATTTCATATAATATTTCTTTAAATTACACAAGGTCTCGCCTATGTAATCCCTATGGCAACATTACAGTGTGCATAATAAATTCCTACTTCTTACTTTAGGTTGTTATTATAATATAAAATAGTAAAATTTCTTATTATTATAGAGGTAGTTGCAATAAATTTAATGCCAAACTTAGATAAATATTTTCAACTAAACTTGTAATATAGTTAGTGGATAGTGTAATATATCGTTTGGTTTTATATCTAAACTTTTTTATAAATGGAACTTTGTCTGTGAGTGTGTGTGTGTCCGTTATCTATAGACTCCGAAACGGCTGAACCGATTGTCTTGAAAATTTACACAGTTGTACTATAAGCGTCTGCGAGTGTTCTTAACGACTGTTTGTGTCAAGGTACGTCCGATAAATATCGAAAAGCGATAATCGAAAAAATCGGGTTATAGGAGGAGGGGTCTGATTTTAATCAAATTTGATACACTCATAGACAAAGACATAAGAAACGATATTCAGAAGTTTCAAGGTTGCAGTTCTTACAACAGTGCAGAGAAGCGACAATATACATATATAAAAAGCAAGGTGTGTGTGTGTGTGTGTGTGTGTGTGTGTGTGTGTGTGTATTTCCTTTAAACAAATCTACAATTTTTACCCGATTTTCACCAAACTTCACACAAAATTCCTTAGGCTGAGTATGTGCTCAAGGACCATGGATTAGTTTTAAAGCTTTCATTACACCCAAGCAACGCCGGGCTATACTGCTAGTTAAATAAATGAGCTTTTTTTTTAGCGTTGAATACGAAATAATGAAGGAACGAAGCTTAGTACGCTTAGATTCCCAATTAATTTCAAAATAGAAAAATGCATGATATTGTTAATCGATTGTTAATATACTTAATTTTATCAAAATGATTTTCGTTTTATTATAAACTCAGAATATATGCTTGTTCAATAGTCTGTATGTGTTAGTTTCGATAGCCCAAGCACTCCTGAAAAACTCCTGATGATGTCTGTGTTTTACACTACTTTTCGTTTTAATGTTAATCGATAACTTTTGAATAATAGATAAGTGTCTAAACTACAACTAAAGACATAATTTTTGTTTAATCAATAAAACATTTATAATATAGATTTAAATCAATTTTGAACATATAGCGTTTCCGTAAAATATATATGAAAAGGAAATTTATCACAAATATATATTCAGAATGTACGTTATAAATAAAGTATCCGTCATATTTGCAATAATCACTTATCAAAGATATCTTTTTAAAGTCAGACACGCTATTGATTTCTCATGAACATATTGCATTCGCATTCATTTTTTCATCTGTTCTACTGACTATTATCCATGCTAATTTGGCATTTGGGGTTTTTAAAGTTTCCGCCCAATTGACAGATACTTCTTCTATTTGCCCTGTCCCTTCAGGGTGTAGGTGATCATGGTTCTTCACGTCTCCTTATCCCTTGTGGCTCTTAGTATGTTTGCTCCTGTTACATATCGCAATCCCCGTTCCGTCATCCACCTGATCAGGCCCTGCAAATATATTAACCACTGCCTTCCTCTGCCTTATTGAATGTCCCAGGAACTTCAGTTGTCTCTTCCTGATGCTCAGTATTAATTTCATTTTTGTTGCCATTCTTTCCTACACCTCATCGTTGCTTGCAAGCTCAATCCACGACACAGACTGAAAAATTCGGATGAGATATTGCTATGAACTGAAAATACTACATATTTCTTCTTCTTCTGTGTGTCCTGTCCTTTCAGGACGTAGGCGATCATGGCATTCCACGTCTCCCTATCCCTGGTGGTTCTTATCACGCCTTCTTCTTTTACACCATGCAACCCTCGTTTCATCATCCAATTGATTAGGTCCTTTAAATATGTTATCCGCTGCTTGCTACTGTCACTTTTTCCCTCTATCTGTCCTGTTAGTATCAGGTTCTTCAAGCCCTCTTTCCTCACTGCATATCCCAGGAACTTCAGCTGTCTCTTGTTGATGTATTAATATCCTTTTCGTTTCCATCATTTCCAAAACCTCATCATTGCTCACATGCTCGATCCATGATATTCGCAGCATCCTTCTGTAGAACCACATTTCAGTTGTTCCAAGTTTTTCTTTCATCTTTAATGATAACATTCAAATTAAAAATCAAAGTATCTTCTATTTAACAGAAGTAATATGCACAAAAAAATGTTTATTATAATAATGGGCACATTAGTGCGAAATTAGAAAAGTTTTTGTGTAGTGAATAAAAGGACGCGATAACTTCAAATAAAATAGCCTAAAAGAAAGAAAGATTTAATGTTGAATTGATTTTACATTTCAGTAAACCAGAAGAATAGAAGGGTCAGCAAATTGATACAATCCATTAGCTTTATCCTATTGCCTCTTCAGCTGATACCGTCTATTTTATCGAAGATGTGCATTCCGACACTTTCGTCGCCACATTGAAATACATGTTATGAAGAAAAACTGTTCATCGATGATAAAGTTGAGAAAATGTATACATCCCTAACATCGAGCATTTTAACTCCTCGTGGTTATAGCATTTTCTCCAACTATATATATATATATATATATATATAATAAGGTTGACTCTAGATATGCCTCCTCGAAAATTGGTCCTTTAAACCACGCAAGGTGGTTAACTTTGGCCATCAGGCTTATGTGTTTATGGACTCGTGGCGCATACCCACCAAAACTCACAACAAAACTCCACAGTTTAATAAATGTTATTGTAAATATGTATTCCACTTGTTAGTTTGAAATTAAAAGAAATGATAAGATCAACAATCAACAAGTGCCATTTTTAATATGATCCAGAAGATTAAGAAGCAGCCTCATGAAATCCAACAGAGTACATTAAGAAATATACAAGGATATACATTTTCTTTACTGCCTGGAAACCTATATTCCATGGTCAAATCTGATGAAGTCAAAGTAAGAGAAGTATTAAAAAGAATTTTGGCCATTAGGTAAGTAAATATTTATTTATGTATCAATGACTCAGTTATTTATTGCAATTTATATAATCATTTTAAAGATTTTATTTAATTTCACCATAATTATTAAAGTAGTATAGATTGGAATTTTTTAAAAATGAATCAATAAAGAAATTTTTGTATTCTTTCAGGAGTGGGGAGTCAACCAAGAAAAGGTTAAAAAGAATACCAACCATTAATTTTAATGCCACACACTGGACACAATTGATAGATTTATCATTATGTAGCATTTTTGAACCACCAATGGCGGAAGATGTTTTGGAACTGAACTTCAGGAATCATTGTTAAATGAAACCAAGTTTGACTTGCCAGATTTGCCTTCACATTCCCAAGGCATGAACCGGGCAGTCAAGTTAATAATGGAATCTTATTGAAACTGTATATGGTTTTGAAGCAAGGAATCAACATATTACAGGCAAAGTTTTGAGTCAGAAATTGAGACCAGCATTTTTGTCTAGGGGCTCTTATATGGAGAAATTTGACTCTATATATTAAGCTGTATTACAATAGTGTTTGTTTTTTCTTATTTGTTTGTTATATTTTCACTTATAACAGAAAAATCATTTAAGGTATTCAAATATCACTGCTTAATTAATAACATTAAAAGGTAGTTTTTAAAGCAGATACTGAAAATGGGGGGCAGATTTTCATTTTGAAGATTAATCATCATTTATTTAATTAATATCATTTTTATAAAATAAAATGACATTCCCTGATTTAAATACTAAAATTATTTTCTCACTTATATTCAAGCCAAATCCTGCAAAAAAGAGGAATTTTCAGTATATGTTTGTCTGCGATATTTAATGCCAAACACTCAAAAAACCGTTGAAGTATTTGATTTAATATTTCGTATCAGTACTTAATAGGTCCATACACAACTTTCGGTAAGTGAGATCTTTTAATATTTTAAGAAGAGTGTGAAAATCAACCTACCCTAATGTATATATATATATATATATATATATATATATATATATATATATATATATATATAACATAAGTGGTTTAAATTAATGGATATATATTCATACAAAAAGTACTCAGTAGAGAAATAAAGCATTTAAAGATATATAGTTATTATTTTTGTGTTAATAATAGCATACTGCAACTCGAAAGCTATTAAGTTTTGATGTCCAATACATCATCATCAGGCACTGAAATGTGGTTCATTTACTGAGTGATATATATATATATCGATAAGAAAATGTAAAATGACAAAATTAATCTTAAAATAAAACAATGCCACCATATTAAATGATTGTATTGTAGTTGGTGGTTATTATATTTTAAAAGAATTGTGGCTGTAGACCAGTGAATATTGGAGCAAAGTGTAGCAATGTGTACTAGACTGGAAGTGTCAGTTGTTTAAATAAGAACGGAACAAAAATGTACTTAATGTATTATTTTTAGATGCAAAGAGATTGAAATTAAAAAAGAAGAAAAAAATAAAGGTTTTTCTAATATAAAAAAACAATTTTAGTGTAAGAAAACAGACGAAAGGCCATAAATTTAAAAAGCAGATTTACTAGATTTTAGAGATGGCTAGTAGTGAAAGTAAGCGTACAAAGCAATGTAATAGTTAATTAATTTTAGATGTAAGATATATATAATTAACAAAAAGGTGTAGGTTTATAGATTGTCGCAAATAATAACCGGACTAAAATAATTTTAGATATATTTGAGAGTGTGAATTTTCATATGATAGCAGTAAGTAAATTTCATTACGTTGGTTTAATAAGTTAGTTTTTGGTAATTTAATTATATGTATTTTTCTTTTAAGCCAATAAAACATTTCTGTAGCGATTTACATGTTTTAGCTTTTGTTCATAACTTTCATTTTACTGTAAGAGTTGTATTTGCATCTTTCAGTTGCCAATAGTATTTGGGGAGAGAAGTTGACTTAATAAAAGTTTTATTATTAAAGGATAGTTTATGCTTATAAAAGTGTTTTTAGTACTTCCAATATAATGTTTGATAAAATTTATCTTTTCTGTAGTGGAGATGATAGGTTGGTATATTATGGAATTTGTAAGGCATCTATTTTCCAGAGGGTAATTATTTGGGTTACGACAATTGCATGTATTCGTATTATTGTCTTTATGTTTAATAGGGTGGTTATGATTGTTAATTTTACTACAGGATTTAATTTTACTTTTAGGATTTTATTGTGTTTTATTATGATTTCAAGATTATCAGTGTTGCTCTAAGCTTAAGTGTATTCTTAATATAAATTTTGCTACGAGGGTAGTTGGAAAGTTTTTCTGAACTAGGTTACGAAATTTATAGCCTTACTTAGTACTAAACATTTGGTTAAATGGGAGTGCATAACAATTTTTTTCTATATCAATTATTATTTTGCTTGTAATATTAAATGGAAGTGAATTTACAGCCGCTGTTTTAGGCTAATATTGTAGTATTGACTGTGTTTATAAAAATGTCTTTACTGAGTGCATGGTCATCAGCAAAAGATACAACCCAAAATGCCAAATACAGGTGGGGGATAACAGAATCAAACAAGTCCAAGAATTTAAGTACCTAGGAAGTGTTCTAACAGGAGATGGAAAGTGCGACACGGAGATCCGAAGGCGAATTGGCATGGCAAAGGACGCGTTCCAGAAGATGAGCAAAATACTAACACACAGGAAAATCTCAATAGAAACGAAGAAAAGAGTGCTAGACTGCTACGTGATGTCAGTTCTTCAATACGGCTGTGAATGCTGGACAATATAATCGAAAATGAGGAAAGAACTGGAAGCGGCCGAAATGTGGTTCTACAGAAGGATGCTACGGATATCGTGGACTGAGCATACAAGCAACGACGAAGTGTTAGAAAGAATGGCAACAAAAAGGAAATTGATGCTGAGCATCAGTAAGAGACAACTGAAGTTCCTGGGACATGCAATGAGGAAGGAGAGCCTGGAGAACCTGATACTGACTGGACAGATAGAAGGAAGGAGAGACAGAGGAAGGCAGCGGATAACATATCTGCAGAGTCTGATCAGGTGGATGACGGAACGGGGGTTGCCAGGAGCAACAGGAGCAAACATACTAAGAGCCACAAGGGATAGGGAGACGTGGAGATCCATGATCGCCTACGTCCTGAAGGGACAGGGCACATAGAAGAAGAAGAAGAAGAAGAAGTTGAGTAATTGTTGTTTATTTTGTGCTCAACAGAATATGGTATGTGTTTAATAAAAGACAGTAAATAATTTAATTTAGGATGCATGTAAATAGGGTTAGCATTCTATATTACGCAGGGTGAGTATGCGTTAACTAAATCTACAGTAACATCTAAGAAGTCAACACTTTTTAAGTTAGTTGTACTACTACTTTAAGACTAAAGACTTTTATTATCCTATGTATTAATTTACAAACTCTACCTAATTCAGAGTTTGTAGAATTATGGACATTCATGAGACCATCGTTTCTATATAACACAATGTAAGCTATAGCAACATCACGATGTGCAGTTAGATTGTATAATATCAATAAACCTACAATATTGTAGAATCCAATGATCCCATGAAAATATTACACACGTCTTGGAATTAGATTTTGTCTAATTTTCATTGTTGTAGATGAGAACTGATTGTTTGGAGATAAATATATGTCTTTTTCATTTGTGAGGTTAGGATATTCCATAGCAAAATCCAGAGTGAAGATACACAAGTACTTTGAAATTGAGGGGTAATAATTTACTATTCAATTGGATAAACGTTGATTTGTGATCAATGTGGTTGAACCAGTTAATGATATCAGTAGTGTTGCTGATTGCAGACACGGAAAGGAAACGACAAGACCCCCTACAGAAGGTAGCGGTGGAGAGTGACAAAAAAGGACTACAAATAAACTTTAAGAAAACTGAATGCATGGTCATCAGCAAAAGGTGCAACCCAAAATGCCAAATACAGGTAGGGGATACCAGAATCAAGCAAGTACAAAAATTTAAATACCTAGGAAGTGTTCTAACAGGAGATGGAAAGTGCCACACGGAGATCCGAAGGCGAATTGGCATGGCAAAGGACGCGTTCCAGAAGATGAGCAAAGTGCTAACACACAGGAAAATTTCACTAGAAACAAAGAAAAGAGTGCTGGATTGCTATGTGATGTCAGTTCTTCAATACGGCAGTGAATGCTGGACAATATCATTGAAAATGAGGAGAAAACTGGAAGCAGCGGCGATGTGGTTCAACAGAAGGATGCTGCGGATATCGTGGACTGAGCGTGCAAGCAACGATGAGGTGTTGGGAAGAATGACAACCAAAAGGAAATTTATGCAGAGCATCAGTAAGAGACAACTGAAGTTCCTGGGACATGCAATGAGGAAGAAGAACCTGGAGAAGCTGATATTGACTGGCCAGATAGAGGGAAAGAGAGACAGAGGAAGGCTGCGGATAACATATTTGAAGGGCCTGGTTGGGTGGATGACGAAACGGGGGTTGCCAGGAGTAACAGGAACAAACATACTAAGGGTCACAAGGGATAGGGAGACGTGGAGAGCCATGATCGCCTAAATCCTGAAGGGACAGGGCACATAGAAGAAGAAGAAGTGTTACTTCATTAGGTCAATCCTAAGCTTTGTTTAATTTGTAAATTGACTCTGTCAAGTAATTGTTTGCTAATTTTTCCAATTTCTGGTTTAGCTGGATTAATAATTTTAGTAGTGCAATTTGTTTCAATGTCGGGTTTGTGATCTTTAATAGTAATGTAGGATTTGATAGAGTTGATTTTGCTGACTCTGTCACTGATTTTTAACTTATCAGATACATTATTACTAGTAAGGTTAATGTTATAAATGATTTATGTGTATGCTGAATTTTTTATAATTCTTACGTTCATTGTAAATAGAAATTTGTAGTAATGTAGTGTAGTTCTGTATTAAAAATCTGTTTTGTCAGAATGTAAAAAGATTTTGTCTGATGTGTTGATGTTTTTAAAATATAATCAAGTTGACTTTGGAAATTGTTTTTTGTGAGTGTGGAATTCGATATTGTTAATGATTTGAATCAAGTCCTTTTTAAACCCTAATAATTTGTTCAATGAGAGGTGTAGCATTCAAGTATTTAAATCCATAATAATTATACTCTGTCGAAAGGTCGTAGTTTTTAAGGATTAAATATGCTTTCCATTTCATCCTTCTAATGAAGTTCTCAGTTTTGCAAACCACTTTGGCAAAATAATTCCGTTTATTAGTGATTGGGATGTTCTTGAGTGATAAATTAAAATTAGTTTTTTCCATGTTGCAAAAATAAAAGTAAAAGAAGAGAGGAATATAAGTGATTTCCACAGTTTAATATTTACTTTTTATAAAAGGTGCTCACTACAGAAGTAGAGCATTAACTACAACATAACATGCATAGCAAAATAAACTCGTAGAATAAAAACACAACAAAATAATAGTAAAATCAACACATTCACATC
This sequence comes from Ascarosepion bandense, assembly GCA_037127315.1. Taxonomy (NCBI): domain Eukaryota; kingdom Metazoa; phylum Mollusca; class Cephalopoda; order Sepiida; family Sepiidae; genus Ascarosepion; species Ascarosepion bandense. The sequence continues at coordinate 1,157,653 of JBBBDQ010000505.1, read as the reverse complement.
ATATCTGGAATGAATTCGATATAATAATCAAGAAAACCACTTTAGAAGGTTCGTAAAATGAAGGAAGATGCATATATGTTTTGTAAAACATAAATGCATGATAAACCGGATTTAATTTTTAACGTGAAAAAAGAAAAATAGTAGCTGTTAAAGCCTGGAAAAAATAGTCACTTACTTGTAACGCTCGAGAGAGTCAGTCAAGTAACACTTACTTGTAACGCTCGAGAGAGTCAGTCAAGTAACATACGTTATACACGCTTCGGTCGATATGACTATCTGGGCAGAAGATTATTCCGCAGTCGGTTGCCATTCCATTCTGCTGTAGACTGTTTGCCAGCCAGAGCTATAGAACCCAATACATCCTATTATATAACCAATAACTAAAGAGAAGAGACGGATTAATACCTTTCTCAAGGGTATTTGTGCGTAAGTGAATGCAAGGAATTCAACTGGATTTCGAACTCAGATCACTGATTTGTCGTTCTGAGTCGATATCCACTGCAACTCAACTGACATCCATCTCGAGAGTCAGTCAGTTAAGTGCCATACGTGAAACACGCTTGGGCGATCATGTCTCGAAAGAGACATGACTGACTGGGCAGAAGATTATCCCGCAGTAGGTTGCTATTGTTTCTGCGGTAGACTGGTTGCCTGCCATGGCTATAGAACCCAATCTGTCCTGTTATTTAACCCATAACTGGAAGGAAGAGACGGATTAATACCTTTCTTCAAGGGTACTTGCGCGTAAGTGAATGCAATGAGTTCAACTGGAATTCGAACTCGGCTCTCCGATTTCTCGTTCCAAGCCGATATCCACTGGACCACCACGCACATCCCTCGCACATCCGCACGCACGCACATTTAGGTTAGGTACTCGAGAGAGTACCTAACCTAAAAAGTATTTGTCTAATATTGTCTTTTGTCATGTTCACACGACGAAAAGAAAAACCTTTACACACATTCCTGGATAAGAGAAAGCAATTTTTGAAGACTAATTAATCATAACTGAGATGAAAATCGAAGAAGCCATTGGCTGAAATGTGTTTAAAACGACGGTGATGAGATTATCATCTTAAAACTTCGAAAAAGAAAATAAATGTTTAAGAGGGGAGAGATACAAATAAATATTTAGTACAATTCCACAAAAATGAAATCAATAGGTGGAAAAATACGTGGAATAGTAAAAATAACTTATTTTGATTTCGTCTGAAGAAAATGGGATTACAAAAAGGGATGGCGGCTGAAATGTTGCTTTGGAGACAAGAAAGATGAAGAAAACGATCAAAAAGAAGTCGGAAAGGAAATGACAAGGTCCCCTGCAGGAGGTAACAAAAGAAAGCGAGAAGAAAGCACTAAACACATTACAAGAAAACTGATTGCATGGTCATTAGTGAAAAGACGAACCCAAAATGCCAACTACAGGCCGTGGATACTAAGATAATTCAAGACACGGAAAGGCAACTGCAATACCTACAAAAGGTTACAAAATAAAGCGAGATGAAAGGACTAAACATAATCTGCAATAAAACTGAATGCATGGTCACTAACAAAAAAAAGAAGCACAAAATGTCAATTATAGGCCAGGGATACTAAAATCAAGCATTTACAGAAATTTACATATGTGTGAAGTGTTCTAACAGAGGGTGAAAAGTGCGACACTTAGATCCGAAGGCGTATTGGCGTGGACAAGAGGCATTCCAAAAACTGAGTAGAATATTGAGAGACAAAACTTTCGTTAAAAAAAAAGAAAATATTATTAAGCTGTTATGTCATTTATTTTTCTTTATAGCAGCGAATGCAGGACAATTTCATCAAAGCTTAAGGAAAAACTTGAAACAATTGAAATACGGTTTTACAGAAGATACCACAGACCGAACATGAAAGCAACGATGATGTTTTGAATAGGATGAAAGCGAACAAAAAACTGATATTTAACATCATGAAATGACAGCTGAAGTTTCTCGGACATGTAATTAGGAAGGAGGGCCTGAAGTATTTTATACTCGCAGGACAGAGAGTGAAGGAGAAACAGAGAAAAGCAATGTGTGACATACATGATGCGCTTAAGCAAGTGTATAGTAGAGCAGGGTTTGAGAGAAATAACAAGAGAAAAGGTGTAAAGACCTCCAAGGGATAGGGAATGTGGAAGGCCATCATTGGCTACGTCCTAAAGGGAGACGACACATAGAAAAAAGAATAATATAGGCTAATTCTCTCCCAATGATGTTTGGCAACCAAGAATCACTTTCCTATATTTGTTATATAATTATATATAACTAATGTCTAATAAAATAATTTACACTGCTTTTATTTAATCATGCAGTATATATAATCTATAATGTATATATATATATATATATATATATATATATATATATATATATATAAAATAAAAATAAAATACACGAAAGAAAATGATGCAATACAAAAACGAAATATATAAATAATATATATATATATATATATATATATATATATATATATATATATAAAAATCTGGGAGAATGCTAGACTTTGAAAAACAGTCGCCACTCTAGCATATACGCATCGTTCATTCAGTAATGAATTAGAACTTAGAACGCTCTCAACTATTGGGCGTGTATAATAATAATATACACACTAAAAATCTGCTTCCTTCTACCGAGCACCCATAGCCCAGAGGTAGAATCGCCGAATGACGCCAATTCGGTCCGGTTTCAATCCTGCGTTAAAAGCAATCGGATGTATAAACGTATTGATGAGCTGTGATACAGCGAAATAGATCTGTCAGCGGATGACTATATATATATATATATATATATATATATATATATATTATAAATTATATTTTAGAACATGTACATAAATATTCTATATATAAACTCTACGAAGGTAAGCTCGTTTCGGCATTGAAACTTCAATGCCTCATCAGGAGGTGCGTAAAAAACTGGAAATCCTTTTTCTTTATATTTATTTAGTTTTGTTCGAGGTGTTGGTAGTTGTTGGTGATAGCGGGATAGGTCTTTGACTGTTGGAATTTTTGGAGAGTGTTTTGTTAGAGTTGTTGGTGGGGGTTAGCGATGTGATCGTTGGAATTTTTTTGGTGGGGAGGGTGTTTCTTAAGTGGTTGATTAATGAGAGTCTTTGATTCTAGACAGTTATAAGTTTTAATTATCTATTGGCTAGACTATATCTTTATGGATTTCTTAGAAGAGCCGATAATAGTTGACGTGGATATTTTTTTATTTATTTTTATTTAAGCAGGGTCTTTATAATTAATGCAAATTTGCATATTTAATCTTAACTTTGGATTTAGGGAATATGTTTTTTGTATTAATGAGCCGATAATAGTTGACGTGGATATCTTTTTATTTATTTTTATTTAAGCAGAGTCTTTATAATTAATGTAAGTTTGCATGTTTAATCTTAAGTTTGGATTTAGGGAATATGTTTTTTGTATTAAATTTTAAATTTTTGATTTTTAATTTTATCATAGTTTGGAAACCGTTTTCTCTATTAAATTTTTAATTTTAAATTTCTATTCTTATATCTAGTCAATATATGATTCATCTAATTATGGTTATGGTTATGGTTATTAACTTTAATCTAATAATGATTATGCTTATTAACCTTACTCTAATTATGGTTATGCTTATTAACCTTACTCTAATTATGGTTAATAACCTTACTAATTATGGTTATCAACCTTACTTTATAATTAATTAATACTAATTATGGTTATTAACCTTACTTTATTAATTAATACTAATTATGGTTATTAGCCTTACTTTATAATTAATATTAAACCTTACTTTATAATTGTGTAACTGAAGTTAATTGATTGATTAAAAGGAGGGTTATACCATATGATTTTTCGGTTTCTGTTTTTGCTTTTTGAACTTCTGAATTTTTCCACAAAGCTGATTTTTGATGATTGATATTCGCTATCCTTAAGGATCTTATCATAAATTACCTTGTGTGTATCAAATATTTCTTTACTGGATGAGTGTGTGTTAATGTATATATAATCAGCTAGTCTATAAAGCCTGACGATACCGAACTATGGTAGTGTAATCGGCTGATCTTCCTATTTTAATATATATATATATATATATATATATATATATATATATATGTGTGTGTGTGTGTGTGTGTGTGTGTGTGTGTGTGTGTTTGTATATAAATATATATATGTGTGTGTGTTTGTGTGCGCATTTGTGTGCGTATATATATATATTTATATACATTTTGTATTTAAGCAGAAATGCTCGTTTTATATAAGTTTCATTAAAAATGAGAGATAAGCTGTTTAATACTCACGTTTTAATATCATTTTTTTATATTATATTGCAATTTTTGCATGTGTACTTAAAGAAAAAACATAAGATCATATGAAAAATTATATAAAAACTTAAAAACAACTTAAAAACAACACGTTATTCATTCTTAAAGAAACTTGCATATACACACACACACACACTTATATATATATGTAGCGAGTTTTTTTTTGTAATTCCTTGTAAAGTGCTCAAACGAACTACATTATACGGTTCCGCCAGGTTCAACTTCCATAGCTAGAACCTGCCATACCAGTTACATAGTATCAAACCACCCATATTACCCCCGTGTTCCATTGGCTAGAAGTAAGTTCCACTCAAACAGCAACTTCTCACCAATCACTGCTCTGTGATAAAATAATCCCAAGAGAATGTTTCCCGATAACTATGAACTTAACCTCTTCAAGTATAAAATTAACCATTATCGTCACCTTCTGTTAATATGAACTACCCCTTAACGTAACCCTTCTTCCTCAAGTGGCCCCCGGGTCAACCTTATTTATAAAAAAGAAAACAAACTGAAAAAATGATGTTTAAATATGATGGACGGCTTTATAATGGTTCTTTTCTATATTATAACGATTCGAATTTTCTGTGTTTTTGTTTATCTCCTTGGTTGTTTGTAACTGTAACATAGTAGCGACATTTATCTTGCTAAATGCAATTAAAATGATAATAATAGTAATAATAATAATAATAATAATAATAATACACCTTGACAGCGTTTTTGTTGTAAAAGCTGAAAAACTCATATTAACATGGATAAAGGAAAAAAATTATGAAATTCGGACTAATTTAATGTGCCAGAAATAATAATGAATTTATGTTTTTAAAAAATATGTTTTTCACATTTTAGATAGAAAAATAGATACAAATATATCTGTACAGATATCAATTAGCTGACATAGATAGATAGATAGATAGATAGATAGATATTAAGTAGCTTATTAGATAGATAGATAGATAGATAGATAGATAGATAGATAGACTAATGCGTATTAAGTAACTAAGATAGAAAGATAAATAAAAAGACAGACATATAAATTGATAGATTAAAAACTAAAGGCATCAATATTTTACTGTTTGTTTTCGTCTTTCAACCTGAACAGCTTACTTTTCTAAACTGTGAAGATATATGTTCAAAAATCATTTAGCTAGCACCTAGAATTTTACTGGTGTGTAAATAAAGATAACATTGAAACACTTGATATTGAAATCTAGTTGATATTTGATTAATTACACAAGATTTTATTTATTTATTCATTCTATTTTTGAAATTACATTTCTCGTAATAAGAACTGATTTGACACTGACTTTAGCTACAGCCTTTAGCTGTTTCGGAACAAGTTAAAAACAGTAAGAATGGTCACAATTACAAACTTGAAATAAAGAGACATTTCTTATTTTAACTATTATACCTTTATGATAATAGACAGAAAACATCTTTTCTAATCTACATTAGTCCAATACGTCAACAGTTCAACACTCATGCAATCACATCAAGTACAAAACCCCAGTTATCTATTAGTAAAATCTCGTTCTCATTTCGCGTAGAGAATGAGATCTCTAACACGTGATTGGGTGATATGCATCATCCCAATAAATGTCTTTGCTATATGAATGATGTTTGTTTAAAAACGGAAATGCTACTAAGAATTTATCTTTTATATTTTTTGTTTTCATGAAATGCTTTTGAAATCAATCAATTCATTTTATTAAAAATCAAATGCACTCAGGAAAGGGTGATAGTTTTCTTTTGTTATTTACATCAAAATAGGAAAACTGGCTTTCAGTATTTAAATCTATTTCATTCTTTTAAATATTGTTTTGTTAAAATAATTTTCTATTGATTTTTCCGTTTTTCACATTTGGAATAACATTGCTTCCTGGAAGGATTTTCAAAGAACCATCTCATTCAGACATATTTTCTTCCTTCCTTCCTTTCTTTCTTTCTTTCTTTCTTTCTTTCTTTCTTTCTTTCTTTCGCAGTCTTTTCATATCTATCTATCTATCTATCTATCTATCTATCTATCTATCTATCTATCTATCTATGTTTCTTATCTGTATCTCCATTCTAACCTATTTCACAGTCTGTTTCTATCTATACTTTTATTTACTTATCTAAATATCTATGTTTATATATCTTTAACTTTGTTCCTATCTATCTATCTATCTATCTATCTATCTATCTATCTATCTATCTATCTATCTATCTGCAAATATCACTGCCTGTTTTGTTCATCTCTCTCTCTCTCTCTCTCTCTCTCTATATATATATATATATATATATATATATATATATATATATTTCATTTGTAAACGAGTTATTAGGTGACCTGGGTTTTTACCACTTGGTGTCTACAGGCTATTGCAAATTTACTTAAGACACGACATGCTAGAAACATAGGTCGCGTAATAACAGGTTTACAAATGAAAAATGTTCTACAATATAATTTTATTGAACAATTTTTAGTACAAGTGTGTACTGTTCTAATTTTATTATGACCAAAAATTAAGTAATTAAATAATATATATATATATATATATATATATATATATATATATATAAGACAGTGTTGTAATTTCTTTTTTTGGGAAACAATTTTATTAATAAATGTATAATTATAACGGATAATCATACATGCCAGGTAACAATAAATTTTTCGTACACTAGCAAGCACTAACTTAGTTTTTATGCCTTAATGGGAGCGTACACAGTGGATTAAATGAAAAATGTTGTTTTTCGCCATGACAACGCAAAATCGCATACAGCAAATATAAAAAAAAAACATATATTTTAAAACTCGGTTTGTTCTACAATATCGCCATATTCGCCTTCTTGCAGCAAACTATTTTAAACTTTAGATTGCTGCAAAACTCTTTGTTAGGGGTGCTCCAAACGAGAATCTGTAATGTGTTTGTTTCCGACCTGGCAGCTAGACTCCAACCATTTTCTCGTCGGCGGATGTGGCTTGCCTCTGTCTATTGTACAAGTATTTTCATGTCTTCTGCTCTGAATAACTTAGGTCACTGCTACCCTCTCCACAAGAATTTACTCGGGCAACCAGACTGGCATCGGGGTCCCACCCATTTACAGTTAGATCTACCAAATACAGCCAACAATTCTACTCCATCAGTTTCTTTTCCCGCGCTTCCCGTCAGTGGAACCCTTCTACATACTTGCTTTCATAACGTCTACAATCTCCAAGAATTTAAATGCAAAGTCAATTCCCATCTCTTACCCACTTAACTCCAGACCTTTCTACATCACCCCATATATCTTGTTCTTTTCCTTTCTCTCTACCTTCGTAACTGTTTTCACTCTTGTGTTCACATCCTTCTCTTGCCCTTTCTCTTTCACTCGCGGCAGCTGATCTGTGTTCACTCACCCCCTGTCTAAAGCTTTAACTCTTTTATATAGCTCCCTGCACATCAGTGGCGGTACCGTCGTGCTTTGGGTGAAAGGATAATAAAAAAAAACAGTTTCCTTAGTGAAAACCAGTTTCAAAAGTTCGTAGAAAACATTTTCTCATCAAAAGGTTATCGAATAGCTGCATGATAAGTGACAACATGTGATCGCAAAAAAAGTAGTGCATACATATTTTTCTAATCATTTCACCCAATGCAAGGCACTAAAGCCACTAAGAAACAAGAGATCGCTGTAAAAGAATAAGAACGCAGAAAAATCATTATTAAGAAGCCAGAACAAATTCAGTAGACAAGCGAGAAGTACAAGAAGAGAAGAAACTGTTAGTAAAGAACTTAGAGTTATATTTAGCCAAAATATTGTAAACTGATGAGACCTTTCCGCCAGTCTAGTACTGCATTTAAATTCTTAAAGTCTCGATCTCATAGTTGCGGGTTCATCTGAACAATTAATATCGAAGTATTTATAGACAAGATACAGAGAAACCACATTACGGTAATGAGAAATTAACTGTAAGGTAAAAGGCAAGGTTAAAGGCGACAATAATTATGATTATTCTTTGGATTTTAACAAGAATCTCTAAATATATTGCCGGAGCAACAGACCATATGTCCCTACACTATTCAACGCATGGCTGAATGATAAACATATAAATATTTAAAGTAGAAACTGGAGTGAAAAAATTTCTCGTATGATACAGTGAAGCAATTTTCTTAGTAACAGAGTTAGCAACTGATTCAATATAATCGTTCCACTTCATATCTAAACTTATTTATAAATGGAACTTTGTCTGTGTGTGTGTGCGTGTGTGTCTGTGTGTGTGCGTGTCCATTACCTATAGACTCCGAAACGGCTGAACCGATTTTCTTGAAAATTTACACAGTTATACAATAAGCGTCTGCGAGTGTTCTTAGCTAGGTTTTGTGTCGAGGTATCTCAGATAAATATCGAAAATCGATAATCGAAAAATTCGGGTTATAGAAGGAGTGGTCCGATTTTAATAAAATTTGATACATCATAGACAAAGACATAAGAAACGATATTCAGAAGTTTCAACGTTGCAGTTCTTACAATAGTGTAGAAAATCGATAATATATATATATATATATATATATATATATATATATATATATAAAAGGCAAGATGTTTGTGTGTGTGTGTGTCTGTTTATCTGCCTGTATGTCTGTATTTTTTCAGCCCTTTTATTTTAGTTTTTGCTTCGAGTTTGACTCTAAATAGGTATAATTGTAGTTCTTATTCTCAGCCATGATACCATTTACTCAGAGGACTTATTTAGCCTTCAAAATTCAGTTTACGACGAAAACACTTATTTCATATCGATACCATGAAATCAAAATTTGACTTACATCCATTCATTTTTCTTTCAGTCTACGGTTTCGCTTTAACTGGAAACAACTATTACTTTTTACTCTTTCGTGTACAACGTCCAAAAAGTCTGAGCTCAAGTACCATGGATTAGTTTTAAAGCTTTCATTACACCCAAGCAAAGCCGGGCTATACTGCTAGTTTGTCAGTAAAGTTAGTCTGAGAAGACGCAACTTCTCATTTTCCTAGAGTTTAACATCAGCCATGCTTGTTGGAGGCAGATAAGGGTTTCTTAATTAATATTGTGAAGTTTCGTTTTGAATAAGTTAAAGTAAACATGCCAAACTTTGCTCGAGTTAACAATAGATTGTTGGCTATGTTTTAGCTAAGCTGCTAATTCGACATTATCAAACTGATCAGACTTGCAATTAAAACAGTAGCAAATAATTTTCTCATCAGTATATATACCAAAATGAGAACCGATACTTTCACGAAGGTCATTGATTAAAATTAAGAACAAAGTAGGTCCAAGGATAGAGCAGGGGTCATTTGCATCAGTAGAAAACTATCGAGAAGAGTGGTTATCCAAGGAACTTTTATTTCTCAGTTTGATAAGAGTCAGTTCAAAAATTCGTTAAAAAATGCAAAACCTGTCAAAGACTCGTATGACAAACTGTGCAAAAGGTTTCAAGATGTTTTAAGCAATAGTTAGAGATTCACCATTTTTATCTGAGGCTTGATATACTATTTCATTAATAATCGTTAATACATGAGCAGTTGACTAAGCGAAGCGAATGCCATTTTGCTTTACCGAGATAAGGCCCTTTCCACGTGATATTCTTAACCAAATCAGAGTACATTAGAAGCTCTAGTCAGTCAGGTAAGTGCCATACGTGATACACGCTTTGGGTAATCATGTCTCCTAAGAAGACATGACTGACTGAGGGTAGAAGATTATCTTGCAGTAGATTGCCATTACTTTCCGTGGTAGACTGGTTGCCATCCAACGCTATAGAACCCAACCTGTCCTATTATTTAACCCATAACTGGAGAGAAGAGACGGATTAATACCTTTTCCTAGGGTATTTGTGCGTAAGTGAATGGAAGGAATTTAACTGGAATTCGAACTTGGCACCCAGATTTGTCGTTCCGAGTCGATATCCACTGCACCACAACGCACATCCGCAAGTAGTATGCCGAAAAGCTGTACAAGGATCATGGGCCAATATTTAGTATAAGTTACCTCTTGCTTCCATACGCATTTCACTTAGATTTATTCTTATGTTCCGGGTATCAAACCTTTGCCCTTTTTCTCTATCTCATTATGATAGTAATTAGGTTTTCATTCATTAAACAAGCATCTAAGCTGATCCACATGTTTTTGACAGTCAACCTCTCTTTTTTTTCTTGTTTAGACTCGCAAATTAACATTTTATTTAATCTTCCCCCAGGTGCATTACTTTGACGTCATGAAAGGCACAGTACGAAATAGTGCCTCAGCTTGTGGAATCAGAGAGACGAGTTCGAATGCCATTCGAGTACATTACTGTTGTTGGGTATACGTGAGTGTGAATCTTCGTCGCAGATAGTTGAGATAGAAAAATAGGTTATATTAAACGTAAAGATACAACTGGAACGCAGGTTAGTAATCCAGGAATACGATTATTAAGGATTATATATATATACAAGGTCTACGGCTATATCTTGTTGAATACATCGGTTCCCGTCCGATCACCGAAGTTAAGCAACATCGAGCCTGGTCAGTACTTAAATGAGTAACCATTTTGGAATACCAGGTGCTGTAAACGTAAGGACAAAGAATGGTCCACCGGTCCTCCAGGTTTGGGGGTTGGGTGTAGGGCTAACAACCCTGCCCCGTAAAAATAGTTTGTTCCAGAAACAGCAACAAAAAGTTGCTACCCTATGCACCATCTGGGTGTGATGGATAAATGATGATATATATATATATATATATATATACATACAAGTGTTTGAATAAAGCCGTGCTGGAAATAGTATATCCGTGTAATACTATTCTGGGTGAGTGGAGCTCAGAGCTACTATGAATACTGATGCGGTATTCTCTGTGTAACTTCGGTATCGATCGGTAATTTACGGACCTCTTACGGTACTCGTATTGTTCTCTAACGGATCTCTACTGTTCTGACGTATCTCACTATGGGAGGAGTATATGTATACTCAAGTCGAGTCCATTATCATAGAAAAAAGGGAGATCCCACAACAATTATGTTAACTTACAGTTTAATAATCTTGGGAAAAGTATAAATACTTAAAAACTGGAGCCGAAGAAGTTTTTCAACAAGCAGGAAAGTAAGCAATGCATTTGTAGAGTATAGGGAGGAAAAAAGGTCATTTCAAGGGCACATTTCTTAAAGGCTGTTACAAGGACAACATCAAGTCTACATGCTTTGTGGAGATCTAGATTAGCAACAATATGGGTCTTTAGGCTTACCTATTTAGGTTCACCCACCTCTCGTTTTCTTTTTCAACAAGAGTAGAGGTTTAGGATTGTGCTCCCTGTTCCTTCTAAATTCAACTTCAACTCTATACTTCTGACATCTCTGCCTGAACACTGAAATTTGTCACTATTTATTGTTATTTATTTTCTCCGTTCAGTTAGAAGTAGATAGATTGGCCTATCTTCTGATTCATACTCTGCACCGGTCTTTTGAACAGGAGTAGAAGTTTATCCTTTGTTCATTGGTCCTGGGCATGACGATAAACTACATGAGGCAGCAAGGATTGGGGGGTTTTGAGGAGCATGGAACCACCTCTTAATTGCTGTTATTCCCAGGTCCACTCTGACCCAGGGCGGTAGCATCTGTTAGGGTCCCAGCTATAAGCAAATAGTTTATCACCAAACGGAGGTTAACCCTACGAAAGTATAAAAATACTCTTTTATAGAAATATATACATGAAAATAGACTTTTATAGAAATATATATACATTTTTTAAGGAAAATATCACAAACAATAAATTTTTGAAAGAATAATATTACCAAAAATACACTTTTGAAGGAAAAAATTATTACCAACAATACATTTTTGAATACTAAACCAGAAGAAATCTTCAGTTTGCTGAAATAAAAAAAAAAAATTTTTAATCAAAATCTAACTAAAACAACTTTCTCACTATAATTGAACATTAAAATAACATCTTAAAACCTTACTTTTTTGCATTAATAACCCATAGAGATTGATATGCCGTTAAAGAAAACTCAAACTGAAGCCGAAACTCTTTGTTTCCTGTTTCATGTTTACGATTTCGTTCCTTCCTAAGTCTATTTTAACTCAGTAATTCTGACTTCCTTACTCAAATCCTAAATTATATTCACTAATTAATCCATGACCGCTTTAAGTATACAGTTAGCCGCAAGAACTTCACTACGCTAATACAACTCCACGCAATAACCCGAAATATTTAGTAATTCTTGGGCCTTATATTGAGTGAACATTAGTAAATAATCAACCCTCTTTCTGATGTACATAAATGATCTACTTAAGAAACTACTCCCATGAATTGCAAATATCTATACCGATGATATGAGGTTATACTGGCGCACA